>PVJL010003649.1:0-144927 GCA_004026885.1 Lyroderma lyra
TGTGTGTGAGTGTGTGTGTGTGGTGTGTGTGCGTGCGTGCGTGTGTGTGAGTGTGTATGTGATGTGTGTGTGTGTGTGTGTGTTTCTACCTACTTCACGTCAAGCTCAGTTTGGGAGGAGGCTGCAATGGGATCACTGGGAGCGTTTGAAAGGCGTTCCCGACATAAAGCTAGTGGAAGAACAGGAGTAGGATTAAGCATGGAAAATGGAGGAATCTGCCCGTGGCTCAGGCCCCGCAGAGGGAGGAGAGATGTTAAAGTCACATTTTTGAGTTTTGATTATCTGTATTGAAGAGGTGAGGTCTGCAGTGAGGAAATGGTTTCAAAACATTGACTTTTTAAGGATGGATTTCAAAAACGAGTGCATCAGTTTATTGAAGTGTGTAGTGATTTTGTAGAAAGATAATTATACAGTTTTGAAAATAAATGATGTGCATATATTTCTTTTTTTATTTCATTAAAATACCTTTTTCCATTCATTTTCTATTTAAGTGGAGGCAAAATTTATCAGCCTGCCTTTGTATTTTCCCTTATTTTAGGATGGTATTAGGAATCTTAAATTATGATGTTTCTTGAGGCGGAGGAGAAAGAATCTGGTGTGGGGGAGAAGACTGCTCTAGACAAGAGGACAGAAATCATGGTTTGTATTTTTATACTAAGCCGTCAAAATAATCACTAGTCCCTTTGAATAATTTCTGTTATGACTGGGACAGAGGGTAAGTTTAGCTTTGGCAACCAAATGTGTTTTCAACAACAGAGAGGAGGAGGGGGAGAAACTGATTGATCATTATAGGGGAAAAAGGTTTTTTTTGTTTTATTTCAAGAATGGAGGCAAGGGTACTGGAGATATGCAAAAATACATGGTATTGTTCAATCATTCTTATTTAACACTTTCATTTTCACAATTCTTTTTTCTTCCTTTCTTCCTTTTTTTTTTTTTTTTGGAGAAAAAAACACACTGAAAAACCTCACTTCACAAAAAACCATGAGTCTATAGAACTTCCTGCATTTCCTAAGCGAACCACGGGGATGCAAGCATTCCACTGACCTTAGATGTGCAAGCTCCCTTGTGGATAGATGGCTGCAGGATGGCAGCATGTCCATACGAGTCATGGATATGGATTCTTCTAAGAAATCAATCACTTTGGGTGGTCAGACTATATTACAAAGGGCAAGACCTTTCTCCTGGATAACCTACGTATTTTTTTTCCTCCTGAGTTCGATAAAGAGTCTGTTCTTAAGGTGGGAAGGGTAAGAGAGGCATATAATTTAGACCTAACAAATGGTTGATAATGTAGCTCTTTTTCTAGAACACTGATGTAATTTTTTTTTTTTTTGCTTTTAAGTTTTTGTTTTGCTTTGTTTTTTGTTTGTTTGTTTTTTTGTTTTAGAAGAAAGCCAGAAAGAAAAGGGAAAATATTTCTGTACGACTTTTTTGGGACATCATTATCTTGTATCAGCATGCATCTAAAAAGTCATTAAGCATCATCTGATTAGTTCGGGAGATGGTGTAAAGATTGTTACATTACTGGTTGCTGTAATTGAACACTAGAAGCAGCATTTGTTACAGTAAAAGGTACTTGTCAGAAAATATAGGAAAATTATTATATGCTGCAATGGTTGATTCAGCCCAGGTATTGGAAATAATGAGATTTCTTTTTAAACAAGAGTATTCAAAAAGATACTCTAAAAGGGATGGCAGCTCAGCAGTGGCAGATGTAACCACCAAAGAAAGCATGGAATTTCATAGGCCACGCATAGAGATAATTTTTCTTGTTGAATGGTCATATTTTGCATATATTAATAACTTTTACTCTCATCTTGAAGTTGAGAGTGCACCCTTTATAAGTTTTGAAAAACAAACCTAAAACTCTTTTTCATTATTATAATTAACATGGTATACATTTTGGGAACCTACCTTAACTGGAAGGTTTATATTAACATTTAATTTATCAAATTCATTATACTCTGAAATACAGATAACGTGATGTCCCTTGACTCAGGAATGCACATATGTATCTTCAAACTGTATCAAAGAACCAAAGTGAGCTTTTGCTGCAAAATGATTTTTCTGGAGATGGATTGTGTACGATATGCTCTGTTATGCAACAGCTGCTTATTTCAGCCTGATTTTTCTACTTGTTTATTTTTCTCCATGACATCCTTAGGAAGCCTGTTGAGAGGATTTTTGACTCCCCCCGCCCAAAAAAAAGGCCCAGAAATCCAACTATCAAAATACATGTGTGATCTAACCACGCACGAGGGTCAGCAGAGGCCACTGGGAGGCAGGCTTGAAGAGACAGTCATGGGTCCTAGCACGTGCTCACAGTCTCTGGCCACTCTCCTGGGAGCCTTGATTTTTGAACCGAGTAGGATTAAGTGCTTTAGGAGGATGGAGGCTAGTACTATCCAGGGAGTGATAGCATGGCTCAGCTACTCCGTTACCTTGAAAGAAAATGTGAGAGTTGTTGTGGTTTTATATTTGAGGTTTTGTTTCATACATTTTGGAGGCAGAAGAAGGCTAGGGGACTTTTTCGAAATTTTGTCTGAGCAAAGGGCAAATAGGTATCGATCTTCCCAGATGTTAATAACACGCAGTGGCAATATGTTTGTTTTTGAATGTATTTAATTTAAACATACTGATACGTTAATATTAATAGTATCTAAAATAATATATAGGAGATATTATTTATAAAGAATATATATGACATTGCTTTTTAGCCTTTTGGCTGAAATCAAATGTAGAATATGTGTGACATATTTGTAAAGAAGATGATTAAAAGTCTCTCAATTCTCACCTCCATTTGTTACTTGTAAGAAGTATACCAAGTATAGTAGGATGAACACTCACTCTGATATTAATATTTGAATTTGAATTGTGGTGTGTTTCCAGAAGGATGGACTAACCATAAAAGGATGTCTTGGTGGAATTTCAGCCATAGTCCTGGGAAATGTAAGCCTGAAGGTGGAGTGAGGTGTGCTCTGGGCATGGAGATTAGGGAGCATAAATTAAGCAATGGGTCCAAGTAAAGAAATTGTCCATTCAATATTTGTTTAACTTTTCAAAGAAAATGTGTCTTTTTTGAAACAGTTTTATTTAATTCACAAACACAATTTTTTTTAATATATAAAAAGTTTCATATATCTTTCTCCCTCCTTCCTCTTATGCCATCTGATACCCTGTGTCCACCCACTCCTGCTGGTAACCACTGTTAGAAATTTCTTAAGGACTCCCCAGTGGCAGTTTGGGTTTCAAAAGATGGGCACATATCCCATTCCACCTACTCTTTCTTAGAATGACTTTGCCACTCTGTTATTCTATTGCCCCTGCCTTGAATCAGGGCTATCCTGTGTTCTAAGCTCTTTATAGGAATTCATCCACTCTAGCTTTACAATTGAGTCATATGAAGAAGTACTATTATCATCCCCATTTTATAAATGAGACAAATGGTTACTTAGGAGCAACATTCATAAACTAGAAATTACAGTAGCTACAAGAAGAAATAAAAACTGTAATTCATCCCATAGTCCATAACAGATTAAGAAGAACACCAATACATTGGAAAGATGACTATTAGCATTTCAAATATTTTGCTTCTACCATTTTAATCATGCATTTTTATTATTGTCATACTTTTTTCTGATTCTCAAACATGATTTTTGTTGTTTAAAATATGTATTTCCCATTCTCCTTTTATCTTACAATTTTACTATTATTTTCTTTTTAAGTCCTTATTTGTTTTTAAACATTAATCCCATGTATTTTTACATTTTTAATTTTTAAACTTACATTTAATAAAATCCATGATCTCTTTTGCATTCCTTTTTTTTTTGTTTGTTTTTATTCTACTGGCATGGAGACTTTTCATCTCACATGTCAGCTCATCTTACTATTTTTTAACTCCAAATATTTAATCCTAATTAGGATTTTAGCTCTTTTCTTACTTTTTAAAAAATATCTTTTACCTTTATTTTTTTTATACCTTATTCTTAATGTATTTTTTATCTGTTAACTTTTTTCTAGTCTTCATGGTAAGAATTTTTGATAAACTTCCCAATTTGTCTCTCTCTCTAAAAACATCATCTACTACACAAGAACTGTCCCCAGAAGTCTGTAAGCTTCTACTTTGAACTTCACGAGTTCAGCTTTTAAGATACGGGACAAGGTTCTGCAATGGGAACAGTGTGTTTAATGGATTTTAAACTACCTTTTGAAAGTCATTACCTGTCCTATATAATGAAATGTGGACAGTTATGATAATGAAAGCAAGGACACCAATGTAGTGGCTTTACTTGAGTTTTTCTATTATATAACTGTAAAAGAAGTTAGAACATTCACTTCTCAATATTCAGTGTTTTAGATTTTTTTGTTCTTGTTGGCAGGTGAAAATATTGATGGAGCTTAAGACTGGGTTTGCTGTTGAGCTTACTTGACAGGGATTTTTCTTAACACTTACTACTACAATCGAGGTGCCCTGCCTATATTGGTGTTTTGTTTTTATGATAATTTAATTTTTATTTATTTTACACATCTACCTGACTGAGTTTATCACTGGTCACTGGTTACCAAGACTGTTGTCAAGCTAAAGGAGGCATTTCCTGAAGTGATTGCAGTGGGTCCTATTTCTATGGGCCTCCCCACTTACAAAAAGATGCAAAAACATTACTGGAGACTTTAGCCACATTTCCTTTCTGAGAACCAGCAATATAGATCATTTAATGTTAAGCCTTCTCTGCTTGTTATCATCTCAAAATGGATGCTTTGGACTAAATAACATCCCTTATTTTCATCTTTGGAAAAAACCCAAAGCAGATCCAATATTACCCATGCTTAGATTAATGAGATCAAAATGCAGAGAAGACTAAGATGAAAAAAAGAGCTTTAAGATATGGCTACCTATATGGCTTTTTCTAGTTTCTCTCTTTGCAAGCAATACTGGTTACCTGCTGTTATCACAATTCATGATGGTTAAAGAGAAATTTCTCCTCTTATTTCCTGTCAACAGTTTGATAAATTAAAAATAGTTTGATGCATTAGTATCTTTAAAAACTGTGGAAATCACTTTTTAGTGCTTGCTTTGACAAACACTTGTAGGTAGCAAACAAAAAAATATAAAACAACACAAAACAACAACACCAAAAAGAAACTAGATGGAGCTTGACATAGGAAACAAAAATCAGAAGCATCCACTTGTGATTTCCTCAAATGTAAATCATCAAACCTTCTAAACAATCTGGTAAAATAAAACTATGTGGAAAGCTCCAACAAACCGAGCATTAAAATAAATTTTGAAGTATAATTACTTGAGGTAGAATTTTGGGAAGTGAGGCAGGAGATTGGTGAATTTGCGACATGTTTCTATTTGTACATTCTGTACAGAACTTTTCCTCTATGCCTTCTCATATTCTATAGTTGACTTAAGAGTTTAAGATATTTGTGAAAGGTTTTATGCCTTTTGACTTGTTCAATGACTTCATGTGGTGTGGTCAATTGTTGTCAATTTTTTGGTTTGTTAATGTCAGATTTTACCTAAGTATAGTCCATCCTTTTGTTTTTGGACAGAAAAAAGTACAGACATATTTACATTCAATCAAACCCTTTGACAATACAGGCCATATTCTTCTTGGACATGAATTGTAAATTTGATTTATGTTAATGTCCCTCCTAAGAAGTAGGCAAGATTTAGGCATGGCTATTCCATTATTGACATATATTCTATACTACCTTGTAGAAACGTCTTTACAATAAAGTCACTTTGTTTGCAATTTGACATTGTAGACAAGAATTAATTGACCATTACTTTGTGGGCAAAAGTAAATTGGTATCTCTCCCAAATTATTCATGTTTATATTAAACTGTGCATTAAATGTTGTGGTGAGAGTTGGGGTTATTAGTATTGATCTTCAGTGATTAATCAGATAGCAATTGCTTTTTTTTTTTGGTTGGTTCCCTAAGTGGGAGTTGAGCTCAGGCTGTGGTGGTGAGAGGGCTGAGACCTAGCCACTACACCACCAGGGAACCCCCTTAGCAATTGCTTTTGTACAGAAAAGAAGGGCAGAGTTCTGATTCTCCCTATCAATAATTTTACCACAATATCTTGATAGTTGTTTTGGATTAGCTAGAAGCATACCCTCACATAAAATAATAAACACACGATGAGTGATAGTGACAATGTTTTATTAGCATTTAGAATATTTATTGAAGAAAATAAATGAAACTCGTACTTTTGGACTTGCTCAATAAATTATTACCTAATCTAAAAAATCTCCATAAAAAGGCTTAAAACACAATAAACCAAAATGATGTAATAGGCTTGTATTTACTGAACACTTTGCATGCACCAGAAACTAGGGCTCAATTATCTCACTTAATTCTCATAACAACTCTTTTAGAGAGATATTATTATTCCCAATTTTAAAATGAGGAAACGGATTAACTTCTCAAATGTCACACAGTAAGTGGCTATGTTAAAATTCAAAACCCAGACAGTTTGACACCAGAAAGCTTACACTATCTGATGGAAAGCTAAAGACGCGCTGGAAGCTTAGTGAAAAATTTACTTCAAATAAAACTTTGTGATAATATCACTAAAAAAAAAAAATCTGGCTTTTCCCCCCCCATTCATTATAAGGCAGTACAAGACCTCATTAGTAACAGTGCTCCTTAATTGGAAGTGCTTGATCTACTATCAATTTTTTTTATAGGACCAGTGCAAATGGAGTGACGGTGTGGCTCTCTTTAGTTTCTTTCTCATCAAAACACTGGAATTCTGGTTTGTTTCAAAGTTGTGTTTTAGATTCAAAGGACACATTGAAAATTTTGTTTTCTTTTTGTACATATAGTACCTTCCTTTGATGCTCTCTGCACAGGCAACACATCTGCTATTGGCTTCCTCAAAGGGAATTTTCACAGAGAAATTAAAAACATTATTTCTTATATCAGTGTTAGTGATAATAATTTCAGATACCATAATTGCCAGAGGATCAAGGCCAGTTTGAAAAATTAACATAATATATTGTTCTTTTAGAATTAACTCATTTATCCCTTCGCAATTATTCCAGACTCTGTATTTATTCTTTGTAGGCTTATTCTCAGCCTTTGATAAACTGCTGGTACCATCTGTACAAACACTACCGGCAATTTTCAGACATTATACCATTCAGCTTTAGTTAGGCCAGAGATATTTAAAGTATTATCTACAGGATCATTTTCTGGTTCTTCTAGCTGTAGCTTAATAAAATCTCAACAAAAAATTACAGGCTCTAATAGTCAGAAGAGTGATCCTGTTAGAATACTTCCACAGGTTAGAATGACAACTTCGAAAGTACTTTCAGCTTCAAGATATAAGAACAACTAAAATATCTTGAGAATCACTTTATGACATTTTAAAGGAGTGTTGGTAATAGAATTAATTATCAAACTAGTAATTTTGTTCTTGCTATCCTTGGTAATGTAACTGTTTAACTCTTGAGTCTGATGGAATGGTTCTGAGTCCATGCTCTACTCTGTAGGTATTTTCATTAAGTGCTGCTTCTATTTTTCTAGAGGATGGATCTAGAAGGACATGCTGAATCATCTGATTCAGGATAACATGTTTTCTCTTCTGTTAGTCCTGTTATTGCTATGGTCATCATCGTCATCACTGAACAAAATGATGGGATAATTGAAGCAGAAGACAGAGGAGACAGATACGTAGTACAGTAACATTCCTATTTTACGTGCCTCTTAATTTCAGGGTTTAGTTATTCAAACTCTTGTTTGCATCACAAGTACAACACCTTCGGGCCAATTTAATCTTACAGGATTAATTTCAATTGTTCAGACATGAGGTAGGTATTCTTTCCTTTGGGCTGCCTATTGAACATTTCTCCATGAAGTTTCCAGAACGTAATATTGCATTTTGTGTATTTTCACTTAATTTCTAATTATTGCTCCACATGTTAAATCCAATTACGTGGCTTTCCAAAATTTTAAAACTTCCAGTCTTGTGTCTTATACATGCCTTCAAGATGAAATTATCAGAACTAGTAACAACCTGGATCAACAAAATGACTTCCAGAGAAGTGATCTCCCTGTGCCACCCTTGCTGTTGGGGACCGCGACGGTCCTCCATGGCCCTGACCATGGCCCAGACGCCGCCGCGCTCGCCCACGTGGGGGCGCTGCTGAGCTCTCAGGGACCCTGAGCCGTGCTGTGGGGGCCTTAGTTTCGGGTTCCGGGTTCCGGGTTCCGGGTTCCGGGTTCCGGCTCAGGCTTCCGATCGGTGGTGTTCCCGAGTCCTGACAGGACAACGGCACAGCAGGCCAGCTGCCCCAGAGCCTATCTGCGGCTGGCGGGCGGCGAGGCTGGCGGTCTGGGCTTTCCCTCCGGCCTCTCCCGGGGAACATGCGCAATGACAGGGGCCACGGGGGCCACGACAGCGCTTCTTGGGTTCCTCTCAGCCCACGACTCCCCAACCACCGCCCATCCAGGCCGCCTGAGAAGCTTCGCCCGCCGCGGGCTGCAGGAAGGGCGGTTGCAGGTGAGCACACTATCACGCCCGTCTGGTGTCCGGGGCCATCAAACGGCTGCATCCGCAGCGCAGGGGCCGCGAGGTCTCCGCGACGTCCAGGCGTTCCTAGGCCTTGGCTCCTTTTGCAGCTGCTGCTAAGACCGTTGGCCCACCTAGCTCAGACGCGAATGCATCTGGCTGGGGCCTTCGAGACTGTCCCCGTGGACACGAGTGGGCCTCCTGTCACCGCCTCCTGTTAATCGCCACCGCAGGATCCTTAATATACAACTGAATCTGCCATATAATTAACAAAGAGAAGGGCTGCAGGTCTAAGGCGGTCGTTTGTGATAGTTGTTACTCAACATATAACCAGTTTATATTTAACAATCCTGTTCTTATTAGCAACTTGGCCCATTCTGTTACTTAGGCATGCACTTAGTAATTTATTTATATTGGATGAAAGAACAGTAAATAGTGTTACTCAAAAAGGCTACTCTTAGACCCAAGCCAGAGAGGTCCTTGGCATGAGTTCTGTGCATTAGAAGAGCCATACCACAACTTCATGGAAAATAACTTTATAAGAACTGTGCTCAGAGCTGGCACAGAGCAACCCGTAACTCTGGTCATCCACTTTTGTAACTAATACTTCAGGCCCCAAGAAAATGCTTCTCTATGACTCTTCTTGTCCACTGTCTTGGATTAAAAGGCAATTGAATCCCAAAGTCACAAAGGTTTGTGGATTGTGCTATTTCCAGGATCGGAGATACACTGTTGCTTTGCAGTGCAGGAGGATTTGAGTGGCAGAAGCACTTAGGAAAGAGAAAGACGAATTAGTCTATGCCACCATCATTTCTTGCCCACTCTTCAATAATCACATCTGTACCTTCCACTTTTGCCTCTCTTTAGTCCATCCTCTAATTCTTAATAAGTATAAACCCAATCCTGTTACTTACCTAATTAAAATTCTAATGGCTTCAGGTTCTTCTTAACATGCCAGTCCATGTAACCTTGTGTCATAGTATGTCTGCACCTCTACAAACATCATGTTCCTGCATATTGGCCTTCTCTTAGTTCCTAGAGAAACCCAAGGTCCTTCCTGCTTTAGAGCCTTGCAAGTATTCACATACTGTTATTCCTTGAAATGCTTCTAAGCCAACCCCTTCACCTTACTGCACCACCTCCTTCCTGTCCTCAGTTTAAAGCTCAGCTCCCTGGGGAAGGCCACTCTGACATCCTGGTCCAGATTAGGTTTCTCTAATACACTTTCATATTCTCTTAAACACTCTGAAGATCATTTCCTTTATAGAACTTATCACTATTTTAATTGTTTAACATTTAGTTGTCTAATATATTTCTTTGCTACAAAATCAAAACCCCAGGAAATCAGGGTTCTTTCAAGTTTATCAGTCAGTGATCCTTAGGTTGATGTCTGGCACAAAGAATGCGTTCATTTTTCTTGGCTGGAACATGAACCAATTGTGTTGCTCAACAATGTCATTCTTAGATTCAGGCCAGATGTCCTAGAGGAGTGAATGAAGAATGCTACGAACCAACTGTGTGATCTTTGACATGTATGGGTCTCAGTTACTTTGTTTTAATTGAAGATGATAATTTCTGTAAAATAACTACACTATAAAAGTGTTAGGAAGAACATTTAAAATGATATACACACATATACACACCAAATAAAGATATTTTGATTAATGATAAATGTTTACATCTCTACTTTGAAATACACAGGTATAGCTATAGTTTGGAATATATAAGGGCTGTCTGGAAAGTATACAGTCATGCAGTATGAAAACTAGAGGCATTTATGGCTGACATTTTTCTGGACAGCCCTTGTACATACTTGTATATATGTATATGTATATATATTCTCATTTTTTACTTAGGTGAAGTATCAGTAAACTGTATTCAAGTGGATTTAAAAAACACAAGGATTATTACCTCTCTTAACAAGAAGTCCAATGGTAGGGCAATCTCCAGGTGCTGGTTGACATGATTCTGGCTCTGCCTCTTGGTCATTTTCTCTTTTTCACCCTCCTCTTTGGGTAAACCTTGTTTTCAGACTCACAGCATGATGGCTATAGCAGTTCTGGGCATAGCGTCTAGACACAGCAGTATCCAGAGAAAGAACATCTATTTCTGTGAGTCTTGAAAAGAGGAGGAGATTGTCCTAAATGCCTTCCAGCCTAGGAGACTTCCTCTCTTGTCAGAAGTGTATCACATTACTATAGTTTAAACCAACCCCAGGCAGGGGAACAGGACTGTCATGATTGGCTTCATCCAAACAGCTTCAACTCTTTGGTTGGTTGTAGTCTCCCCTGAATCACATAGACCCAAGGAAAAAGGGTGGATAAAAGAATGATATTGTAATTGTTTTTGGAAGGAGGCAGAAGGGGCGAGGAGATAGATGTTGTATAGGCAATCAATAGTGTCTGCTACACAATATGTCAAATTTATATATTTAAAAATATTTTTCTTATTCATGGCGATCAAAAGATCTAGGTCACATAGGTAGTATGGAAAGATGAACTGAAGTGTTTTAGAGTATAGCATGTTGGACTGTTAGCAAATGATATCACTAACAAGCCACACCACACTAGGATGCAACAACGAAGAAAGTTTCTCTGCTATGTAAGTAAAAATCATGTCTGATTATAAGGTACAGGGAAATAGCAACGGGCTCCATAAGCAGTGACAACTGTCAGGGAGGACATACACCCCCTTCTATGCTCACTACAGACATAACTAATGGGTCACAGATACTCCTTGCTGACGGTGGACATGGTTTGGAGTCCTTTTCAGAGAACTCCTGACTACCAGCTTTAGTTGATCCTCTGAAGCAAGCTTATCTACCATCTATGACATAGATGTATTACAGAACTAATTTTTTATATTAAGAGCAGAACTTGTATATACGAAGCAGAATGAGAAAAAATTCAATATAATTGCAAATTAAAATCAATAAAGATATGGACCAAAAGCAGAGAAAACAGAAATATGAGCTGAAATTTTATGTGGTCATGCTTTTTGGTGTAAGTGGCCTTTGAATCAGGCCCTGCAAGATGCAGAGGTTTTATAGATTAGTGGATGAAAAAAGGAAGAAAAAGAGAACCTAGGTCAGAGCATTAGCGAAGACAGGCAACAGGATCAATGCTGTTAAAATTTTGAGAAAATGTACGCACATACAACCTTCTTTTCTCTTGGCCTTCTTCCTCCATCCTGTGGCACTTTATCCTCATTCTGCTCGTCCGCAACCAAATAAATCCCTCTGTCGGCAGGCAATCTTTCAAACTCATTCATACTGAACAGCCCATGACTGATAAGTCTCAATGAGAAATCTTTCCCTGAGCTATTTTGAATATTTGTTAGAAGCAAAGCCTTAAGTTGAAGGTGTGAATGAAATTAATAAGGTATAATTTCACAAGCTGAGTGAAACAGGAGGGCACGGGCAAGGACACAGAGCCCTCCCCCAAGTTTGAAATCATGCCATGGAGGGAAATACTGAATAATGACAAAAGGAGAGATATTTTGGGTGACAATTTATTCCATCTGCTGTGCCCACTGCTTTAGAAAAAATGGCTTTATTGAGATACACGAATAATTGATATACCGTACAATTCAACTATTTAAATATATATTTCAGTGGTTTCTAGTATATTCAGGGTTCTGCAGCCATCACTACTATCTAATTTTAGAACATCACCCCAGAAAGAAATCCTGTACCCATTAATGGTCCTTCCTGATTTGCTCACTGTGGATTTTCCTATTCTGATGTTTCATATAAATAGAATCATACCATATGTGACTTTTTGTGACTGCCTTCATTCACTTAGCATAATGTTTTTAAGGTTCATACATGCTGTAGCAGCTATCCATATTTCATTCCTTTTTATTAAATATTACATTGTGTTGATATTTTACATTTTGTTTATCCATTCTTCAGTTGGTAGACATTTGGGTTGTTTCCACATTTTGGCTATTTTGAATCATGTTGCTATGAACATCTGTGTACAAGTTTTGTGTAGACATACGTTTTAATTTCTCTTAGGTATATACATAAAAAATGAAATTGCTGGGTCCTATGGTAACTCTACGTTTATTAACCTTTTGAAGAACAGCTAGACCATTTCCAAAGCAGCTGTATCAGTTTCAGTTCCCACCAGCAATGTGTGAGGGTTTCATTTATTCCATATCCTCTCCAGCATTTGTTTTTACATCATTTTTAATATAGCCATATTGGTAGGTATGAAGCAGTATTTCAGTGTGGTTTTGATTTGCATTTCCCTGATGGCTTGCCCGACACTTTCTGCATGCTCTTTCATTAGCCACAAGATAGACATGGTTCCTTTGTTTTTGTCAAGTGCAAGTTCTTATTTTCCTTTTCTAGCTAACCACCAATAGAAATGAACACAATGGGTGTCAGTTTCTCCTTAAACAATACTGATTTTGTTCCCTTAAACAATACTGATCTTGTCCCAATGCTTGAGATATATTCAGGTCAAGAACAGCAGTACTGTCCATATAATGAAAATCTATGTGAGAGCAGACACCAATGAATACAAACTGGAAGTCACAGCTCTGTTCCACATGTCACTTCAACCTTAGTATATTGCTAAATGGCCCTTTGAAATTGTGGAAGAGCAGTGACTCCCTTAAAATTCCTGTAGGAACTGAGAACTCCGTGGATCTTCAGAACATTTGTAGCATTTCAACCTTGGAGAAAATCTTCATTTTGCTTTCATTTTCATTTATCTCCAGTCAAAAGGAACTCAACTACAAAATGATACCAGAACTCCTGGTGTAGGAGAGTCTCTGTTTCCTGAAGTTTGCTTGGCTGACTTCGTTATGCTTGAAGTGTTTGCAGAGGCCAACTGTGCTTAAGGACTTTAGACAGCTTTTATCAGATAACTTTGAGGAATGTCATTCTTGTTTTTATTATTGTTGCTGATTTTACATATGTGTATTGTGCTTATTATAATCTTAATAGCTGTCCAAGGAGAATTAAGTGCCAAGCAGAAATCTTTATTTTCTTCAATAAGGTATCCTATTCTTCTAAAACTGTGCCCAGTACTTTGTTAAGTACTCATAAGTATTTGTTTAATGGATGAATACATGGATTGGGTGCTTCTTATACCTGGTATATAATAAATGCCCAGTAAATATTAGCTGTTATTTTTAAAGTGCAAGTTTTAGGTTAAGCACTTCACAACAGATACTTCACTTAGTTCTCGTGCCAACGAAGAAAGATATATATTGTTACTATTATTATTATATTATTTGACAGATGAAGAAAGGAAGAGCTCAGGGACTTAATTTGTTCAAGGTCACCCACAAGACTGGTAGGTGGCAGAGCTGTGGTTAGAACCCAGCCATGCCCATCTCCTAAGCTTGTGCCCTTATTCACAATGCCACTCTGCCTTCACTACTGAAGAATGAATAATCAAGGTCCTGTGCCCTTTTATCATTGCCTGGCAGCCCAAAACTGCCGGATGTTACCATTTCAACAGCAGAGGAATGCTGTTGTGCATCAGCCACTTCTTGCTTTACAGCAGACAGTCCTTTGAAGTGCAGAGAACAGATATACAGGATATAGAAAAAGGAAACTTCAGACTGCTTGAATTTCCTATGAAAAGTTGTGGTTAGTGTTATTGATCCAACCCACGTGTAGCAGCTGGTAAAGGGTTTGTTCTAACTTGCTTTTCTCCTGACTTTTAGAAGTTTGGCTGCCCTGCAGTCAGACTTGAGAGGCTGCTTAAACTCAACCTAATGCTTCTGATGTGTTACTTTAAGAATTTATACTCGTGCTCCCTTCTAATGATAATAACTATTCTCAGATGGTAAAAAGAGGAAACCTAGTGTGGTGGCTTTTTCCAGGAGGAAAAAGCAAACACTTTTCCTATGAGTCAAGAAATACGTAAAAACAGAAATCAGTGCTGACTTGTAATCTAGAGTTTCTTGGAGCTACGCCTATGTTAATAATTTTTAATGACTAATTATAGCCAAGAAAATATGTAATATGTGCAGATTTGAAGAAATTAGGTCAAGCATTTAAAAAATATATGAGGCTAGCAGCAAATGAGGTTTTTAATAAAAATTGAGAACAGTTTCTGCCATAAATGCTGATCTTTCTGGAAGTATGATCAGAAATTTGTGGGTTACTACAGATTTTTTTAAAAGCTGAAAACTTTCAGGACATCCTGTGTTGCCAGATCTCGTCAGTATTCTCTGACCGTTCCTCAGCTTCGTAGTCACCTGAGGTGAAGTGTTAGTGCTGCATGGTTGAAGAAAAGCAGAGTGCTTAGCAGTTACCAAAATTTTAAGAAGTAAAGCTGGGGTGATGTTTCCTTAAGCACATTTCTTTATCTCAATTCACTTCCTATATGGTTTTTCAAATAGGAAATCTGACAGTGGTAGACATTCTAATGGGTCTGCTAGACCTCCATCCCTTTTATTATTGTTGTTGTTGCTGTTATTTTTAGTGCTGTTGGGCTGTGGCTGAATTTGGCTTGTGGCCTGAGCCTGCCAGTATAATTCATTGTCCTGGCTGTAGGCATTGACTTAAGAACAGGCACGTGGCCCACTTTGGGCCAGTGGAATCAAGGTCCAGGTCTTTTGTTCAACCTGTTGGGTGAGAGAAGTCCTTCTATTTTGCTTTGGTTGAGAAGAAAACAATGTGAGTCTGAGGCTGCTGGCAGCCATGTTATCCTTTCTACTGTCATCATGATAGGAGTGACCTCCTAGGGGTGGAAAAAGTACAGAGGGGAGCAGAGGCAGGACTGGAGAGAGACTGGGTCCTGATGACATGGTTTCAGCCTTTGGAGCAAGCTCGTTTAAAAGTCATTCTTGCCCTTTGACTCTTTTTTATTTTTTTGGTTGGTTCCCTGTCTGGGAATCGAACCCAAGCTGCGGTGTTGAGAGCGCCGAAGCCTAGCCACTACACCACTAGGGAACCCCTCCCTTTGAATCTTAAGTTCCATGAGCCAGTAAATGCTCCTGCCCCACTTTTTTTTTAAAAGCTGATTTGACTTGGATATTCTGTACCTTGCAACCAAAAGCATAATGACTGATCTGGTGAGGTAATTTTTAATTTAATTAAACCTGAACACCTCCCCCTAACCCAAAGATTCATACACATATTAAAACACCAAGGCTGTTTACAGTGGGCTTTATATTACAATCTTGGTCATTTATAAAAAGTGTATCTTTTATTGCTGGGTAGGTAATTAGATATATTATTTCATCTGAATATTTGGGAGTGGGATTGTGATGTAGCTTTATTTTGTGTAGGTTTACATAAGTGGCAAATTAAGTAAGAGTACAGTTTTTATTTTGGGTATCAGATAAAACCAGGATGTTCTAAGGGCCTCTTTTCCAGCCTTTGGTAGCCTTGTAGATAGTAAATGTTATGGACTAAATGTTTATATGCCTCTCACATTCATATTTTGAAATCTTACTTCCCATTATGATAGTATTAGGAGGTAGGGCTACTGGGAGGTGATTAAGTTTTGAGGGTGGACCCCTCATGAATGGGATTAGTGCACTTACGAAAGAGACAGTAAGCACTCACGTGGTAATTAATGTTATTAATGTCTGTGTACTTAGAATTGCAGTACCTTTAGTCATCTGTGTAAATAGAGTCTTTGTACCTAGATTATAAACGTTTTAAGATTCCTAACATAAGGTGTCAACTTTTTCAAAAACAAGCGTCTTTCGTTTTACACTATCACCAGAAACATAAATATTCTTAATAAGGAACAAATGTTCTCTTTCCCTCTATATATTATTTAAAATATCTGTGTTTTTCTATGCACACAGTTATATGGTCTGCTAGAACTTGAAGTTATGAGCTTCCCAATCAATTGTGTGTCTGTACGTTTCTCCTGGTACTTCTTAGTTTTTGTTTCATGTATTTCATCAAATGATAATATATAGCCCTTTTCTGTAGATTAGATTTTTAAAATGACCATTTTTCCCACTTAATAATTTGAATCTTTAAAATAACTTTGTCTAAAATTAATGTGCTGCCCCTGGTTTTTTTTTTTTTTTTTTTGGGTGGGGGGACAGGTTGCATTTGGTCTATTTCTTACAAGGCTTTTACTTTAACCCATTTTAATCATTTAAATTCATTGTTCTTTTTGTAAGCTGTACATAGTGTCTTTATCATTTAATTGATAAGTTTATACTATTCACATTTATGATTGAAGTGTTTGGACTGTTATCTTATTTTATGGTTTATCTTCCCTTGTCATGATTAATATTTTCTAATTTTTGCAGCTTGTTGCATAGTTGGCCTATGTTTTATTTGCTTTTTTTTTCCTCTTCCAACAATTGAAAGGCATCTGAGAGGTTCACTTTATTTTTAAAAACAACTTTCCATCTACATTTTAAATCTGTAGTTTAGTATAAGAGATAGCATCTCTTTGATATCCCATATATCACTTTCATTTTTGATCCATTATTAAATTCCTAAATTTATTAGTTTTTATCTTGAATAGTAGGTAATAGGAGTGGTTAAATTAATACTATTTACATAACATTTTTATATAATATTTTTGAGATTTTTATTCTATTTTGTAATGTTTATAATAATTTTATATAGTTAATATTTGTTTCATTTTAGAGCTCGCTGCACCAGTCCTTTTATGCAACAATGTTGTTTTAAATGTTAAGTTTTTAATTTTGATGCCATTCTTAGTTGACTAACTATGGAGGTTTAGGAGAGCTTAACCTTCCATCCCTTTTCCTCTCTTAAGTTCTACAGAATTGATAACAGATACCAGAAGTGAAGTGGGGTCAATAGTGCCTGAAGTACATGGCTCGCTGGTTATATTGGTCAGTCAGTTGCAGAGAATTCAGTGGCAGAGAAACAGATTCACTCCTGCTAGTTTAAGCAGGCAAAATCATAAGGTATTAAACAGTTTATAAGATCATCAGAAAGGCTAAAGACACAGACTCTAGGTTAACTTACAAGAGCGGCTCCCAAGCCACAGTCTGGGGCCATGCCCTCTACCAGCTTCTCCCTCTGGTATGATGAGTAAGTATTTAGCACCAGAGTGATCCTGTCAAGGCCATGATCAGGAAACTGCTTCTGCTGCTGCTGGCTGCACAACCATGTCCAACTTGTTACAAATGTGCCGGCACGATGGACGGCCCATGGCCTGCCCTTTGACAGCTGGGAAGCTAGAGGCTGACTACTAACGCTGCCCCAGAAAAACCACAGGGCCCCATGACTGTGCTTGCCAGCAGAAATGCAGCAGCAGCTGGAGAAGGTGGCTTCCGCAATACTGATTCTTTTCCAAATCTCCTGCGGGTATATTTGATTGGTACAACCTAAATCGTACCTGGCAACTCTAGCTGCAAAAGAGTTCATGAATTGAATTGTTTGTTTTTTCAGTCCCTGCTTTATAGGAATGAATATTCTCTAGACAAAGGATGGAATGGATGTCCAGAGCCAAATCTCTTATCTGCACACTGTTAGAGCTGAGAAAGCAGAGGGTATCACCCAGAAATGAACTGATGTACTCAGTCAAAAGCAGGGATGTACTGCAGACCTCCTTTTGCCGAGCCTGGAGGCTCTGTGCCGGTGGTCTGCCACTTGAGGACAGGCAGAAGAGAGAATTTTCCACCAGAGCAGGCCACGACAGCAGAGGCAGGGAGGAGGAGTGGAGTGAGTGGGTAGAGCCCACTTCTTGCTGTGAAGCGTAGTGACGGTCCCACAGAAATGAGGACCAAGGAAGGACAGGCTCTCGCACTTAAATCAGCAGCTGCTCCCTACTTGGAGAGGAGAGAAGGTTTGAAGGCACCATCTCCTCCAGGCCTTCCAGGAAGGTAGACATTGGGCAGAGCAGGAATATGATTTTGTAGTTCGAGATGGGAATGTGAAAAGCGAAGGAAAAGAGTTCCACCAGCATTAACTGCCCTTAGTCTTTTAAAAAAGAATGGTGTAATGGTGCTCTGTCTTCTGAATATACAAATCCCCTCTGTAGTTGAAAATATTAGAATCTTCACATGTGAATGATAGCTTGGCAGGTTATAGCCAATTTGCCTTAAAAATCTCATCGTGGGAGTTCCCTGGTGGTGTAGTGGCTTAAGGCTTCGGCGCTGGCGCTGTCAACGCTGCGGCCTGGGTTCGATTCCCAGCCAGGGAGCTACCCACGTACCAAAAAGGAAAAAAAAAAAAAAAAAAAAAATCTCATCGTATGGTCACTAAATATCGCAAAGGAATAAACCTCAGGCCAGCCTAATAACCCTTGGCAGAGATGCCTGTTTGCTTCTTTTTTCTGACTGGAGTCTTACAGACTTTGTTTTAGCCTGTTAATTGGGCACTTTAACAAAATATAAATATCGACATTTGGTATGTTGGTTGAGATTTACTTAGATCATGGTTGGGCTTTTATACCAAGTTATAAGGTCTTTTGTCAGCTTACACAGGTTTTCTTCAATTCTGACTAGTATTTCTGTGATATGTTTTCTAATTACAACTTTGGGAAAAACTATCCATTCTTAACTTGGTTTGTTCATTGATTGGACTGTATCAGGTTTTCATTGTTTTATTTTATCTCTTCGTATTTTTTGTGAGTTTCAGGTCATGTTCTTTTCCATGAACCCGTCTTTTTTATATTTATAATTTACTTTCCATTGGATGCCAGGTGAACCCTCTTCCGAAGCGAGTGGGTAGATGTTCTCTGTTCTGATGGAGTCCCCAGGGACAGTGTGTATGCCTACCACACAGAGATGCCTCCCCACCCCCACCCCACCCCACCTTAGGTTCTGTCGGACAGGACCATCCACCATGTGTTGCCAGGCCTGTTCTGGCTTCTGCCCCTTGGGGATAGCACTTCCTCCTGGGGTTGGTGCCACCTTCAGTGTCTTCATTCGCAGCCCAGTTTTTGTTATCGTGGCAAAATTTGGTTACTCAATTGTAAAGAAAGACAAGTACTAACTGGGGCTGCTTTTGAGGTAGAGGAATGATTCTCTAGTGAAGAAAATAAAAGTTTGTATCATGAATGGAGATAATGCCTGGATGACTAATAGCCATTTGCTCCTGCTTTAGGCAGATAAATTGCCCGTTTCTTATGGCTAAGTTGACATAAGGCAAACCCTGTATTTGCCAGTACAGTGTCACTGGCCTGATGACCAGTGAAAATTCTCCCAATTTTCTTGGAATTCTTTCCAAGTCTAATGAAGTTGGACCTAGTTTTTGGTACCATTGTGCATAGTCTTTGTCTCTGCCTTCAGAGATAATTTAATGGGATTTTGGTTTATCCCATTTCAGATTCTGTTCTAAATGAAAGCTTGTAGTATTATGATAGGAGCTTTAAAGATGTGACAATACTTAGAGTCTATTCTAAAGTCACAGTTTAGTTAGTTCATAGACAGTTCTTAATGAGATGGAACTTGGACTTAGAGAGGATTTAGCAAAGCAGACATCTGTAATTTGGGAAAAAGGCAGGTGTTTCTAAAATTGGGATTAATCTTGCTTTTTTTCTCTTTTTAGGATATTATACTTGCAAAATTATATGTATATATAGGCTGGTAAAAATTGACAAAATGTCTTTTGGAATTCATGATGGCATGAATTTCAACTATGAAAATCTTAGAATCTATAAAATACAAAAAACAAAACAAAACAAAAAAATACCTAATGCTAGAACTGGGTAAGAGACCAAGTTGCTTATCTAAATGAAGAGTTGTGTTCGACTTATACAAGAGACTTGTGCTAATATGATAGTTACTAGCCACATCTATTTAAATTTAAAATTTAATTACTTTAAAAAATTAAAAATTCATTTCCTCAGTCACATTAGCCACATTTCAAGTGCTCAATAGTCACATGTGGTTAGTGATTACCATATTGGATAGCACTGCTATATTGTAGAACATTGCTATCATTGCAGAGTTTTATTGGACAATGCTATTCAGTGTCTTTAAACCTGATGATGATGAATTCAAATACTGGCTTTTAGTGCAATGCATTTTGTGAGAAGTATTTAAAAGTATCTAAGGTTATGGACTCTTGGTTTTAGCTGGGTTTCTTTTTAAAATAACTTTGTTTTTGAATAAATGAAATACTTATTTTAGAATATTTTAAAATTTACAGAAAATTGGCAAAGGTAGTATAGAGACTTTCCGTATAATCCTCATCCAAAAATTTTCAGTGAAGTCAGTAGGTAAGAGAATCGGCATTTACCCAGTTAGTCATTCACATTTAAACTCATTATTAATATAGTTGGATTACTATCTATCATGTTTATAACTCTTTTCTTGCATTTTTCTTCTTTCCTACCTTCTCTGTTTTTAATCAAACATTTCATATGATTTCATTGTTTCTTCTCTCTTACTATATCGATAACTTAAAAAATGTTTGTGATTGCCTTACTGTTTATAATATACATTTTTAAACTAACCTAAGTCCATATTTAAATAACACTATAACACTTCATATGCATGTATTCTCAATTTCTTCTGTCTCTTGTGGCATATTGCTGTCATTCATTTCACTTATGTTATAATCAATAATAACTCAAGACACTATTACTAATATTGCTTTGAACAAAGAGATTTTTAGATCAATTAAGAATAAGAAAAATATAGATTTTATATTACTTTCATTAATTTCTTCTCTGATGTACTTTCTTTCTTTATGTAGATCCTGATACATGTGATTTTCTTTCTGCCTGAATAACTTCTTTTTTTTTCTTTCTACTGACACCATTTGTTTACTGGGGAAGTGTCATGTCCTGCACAACACAGGCAGTGGGCGAACGGGAAGGGTGGTGCAAGGTGGTGAAACACAGCAGCCAAAAATAAGTTTCAAGTGAGGCCCAGGGGCTCCAGCCTCATGGACTGAAAAGAGCCCTGAATCGGGTCACCACATAACTTTTATTGGTGAGCATACAAGGAAGTGAGACTGGTTATTCCATAGTCCGTGAGTAACGTTGCCTAGGGGACTGCCTTTTTTCCAAAAGTCCCCATTGCATTTCAACATGCATTGTATCTCTATAAGAACATACAGCCCCAAGGACTCGGTGTACGGAAACCACCCCAGGGGGTTGACTCAGTACCTAAATCATTGGCACATGACTGATCCTGTTCTTTCAGATCGCCATGGGAGTAGCGTGGGACACAAGGCAGCCAGGGGCAGGAGATTAATCTCAGAGAGGGTGAAGGGCTGTGCCCACCTCTGTAGAGCCCAAGCTCTCTCCTGATGGCCCCTATGTGACTGTGCCTGTCTTAGGTTGTTCCTCCCTTGAGGAATCTTACCTGTCATTAACTAGCCAGCCGTCCTCCGGGGCCACACAGGGTGATGTGAGGTATTCCATGCCCCCGTGGCCCCCACACTCAGCTCCTACCTTAGGAGGTCATGGGGAATGCATGGAGGGACAGACGGGTTGGCAGTTGTAAGGCAACAGAGAAGAACAAACATACATTTCTCAGACTCTATTTATAGGGGCTCATACTCAGGAAACTAAGATAGTTACCACAGGAACTAAAAAAATTTTAATTGGAAGACCTTCAACGTATTATTCTTTTCTGTCTTAATTATTACTCTTCTGCTAAGTTAGATTAAAAATCACTCTTGGATCCATATACCTAATGTTTCTATCATATAATGTGTCATTTCTATACTTAATCTCATTATGTTTACATTTCTTCAACTTTCTGGTATCTACATTACCTTGTAGATACCAAAAAGTTGATAACTACATTTAAAAGTTGATAACTACATATCAAAATGTTGATAACTACATTCAAATTTCAATAATCACAGGTAAGACCTTTCTGGAAATAATCAACATATACACTGACTCACTTTCTCTCTCTCCACCTGCCCCCCATCCCCAAAGATTGAATTCTATATTTTAGAATGCTGAGTATCATGTTGGTTTGTTGCTCACTCATTAAGGCTACAAGAATAACTTCTTTTATCATTTTCTGCACGGCTGTTTGTTGGTGATACATTCCCTTACTTTTTGTTTGTCTGAGAAAAATCTTTATGTCCCCTTCACTTTTGAAGGATAAGTTTTCTGGATATAGTATTTTAGGTTTGTAGTTTTCGTTCAATACTTTTATTCCTCTACTTTCCTCTTACTTGCATGGTTTCTGAATAAGTTGCTTGTACTTACTACCCTGTTATACTACAGGTTAAGATCTCCCCTCCCTCTCCCCCTTGCCCACTCCTGGCTTCTTTCAAGATTTTGTTTTTATCTTTGGTTTTCTGCAGTTGGAGTGTAATCTGCAGAGGTGTGCTTTTTGTGGCATTTATCCTGCTTGGTGTTCCCTGAATTTCCTATATCTGTGGTTTGGTTTCTGTCATTAATTTTGAAAAGTTCTTAGCTATTACTACTTTGTTCTCTTTCCTCTCCTTTTACTATTTAAATTATGCATATATCGTACTTTTTGAAATTGTTTTATAATTCTTGCATGTCTTTGTTATTGTTTTTATTCTTTTCTCTTTGCACTTCGGTTTGAGAAGTTTCTGTTAAGTATCTTCAAGTTCTCTATTTCTTTTGTCAGTCATGCCAAGTTTACCATTGAACTCATTGAAGGCATTTTTAATTTTGTTACTGTGTTTTGGATTTCTAGCATTTTAAAAAAGTTTCTTCATTTCTGCATTTCTTCCTACATTACCCATCTGTTCTTGCATGCTGTCTACTTTTTCCATTAGAGCTTGTATCCTAATCATAGTTATTTAAAATTCCTTGTCTAATAATTGTAATGTCTGTGTTGTATTTGAATTTGGTTCTGATTATTGATCTGTCCCATTGGAGTGTTTTCTTGCTTTTGGCATACTTTATAACTTTTTTCTTGAAAACTGAACATGTTATATTGGGTAATAGAATTAGAGGCAAATAGACCTTTATCGTGAGGATTTAGGTTAATTTGTCTAGGAGTTGGGCTATGTTTAATGTTTTTTGTAGCTATAGATAATAGAGGCCTCAGTTCCTCTATTGTCCTTGTTTTTGTCTCCCCTGTTGTCTTTGGGCTTACTTAAAAACTCCTCAGATACAGTATCTTATAGCTATAATCCAGTGTTATACAGGAGACCTATTGTGGTGGTGGTAAGGTGTGGGGCAAAGGAGCATTCCATAACCTCAGTCCTTTTGAAGGTCTGTGTCTTGGGGCCTTCCTGTTTCTTCAGTGTAAAGGAGAATTTGTCCAATATTCCTTCTGTTGCTGAGGTGTTCCTAGTCTATATCTTTGAAGCCCTGACCCCTATTAAGTATGGTTTAATTTTCCCCCTTAAGTGAGACAGGAATGATAGAGCTGGATGGAAGGCCTGGAGTGAAGAGGCATTTGCTTTGCCCAACTGAGATAAGGTTTCAGAAATGATCTCTGAAAAGCTCTTTGCCCTGGAGATGAGGCCTATTTTCTGCAAAAAGCCCTGTGGTTAGTCTTGCCTGCCGCTGTCAGAGTCAGGAGGGGATCTTTCTTGAATCCTCACTTTGAGAGCCTGATGGTAATCCTGGAGAGAAAGCTAGTGAAAATAAGGGGCCCCCAGAAGTTTCTTACTCACACTGGTACATACTCAGCTTCGAGCAATTCATTAAAATTACCATTTAAGTATCTGTACCAGGTTATAGCTGCAGTTACTTCTGCTCCTGGTAAACGGATCTCAGTGACTGTATCCCTGGATGTGCCTGTCACTCCAGATATTGGGGTAGTGATTTGCTGTGTAACCTCAGTTCTCTGATTGGTCCAAGAAAAGTTATTGATACTCAATGTATTCAGTTTTTAGTGTTTTAAGAATGAGAGTGAAAGCTTCTAAAATATTTATATGTCAGAGATGAAACTAGAATTCCCATGCTGAATTCCTTTTGAAGTCCTATATTGCCAAATTTTCTAGAACATTTAAAATATTCTTGTTGTCCTTGTCAAGTCAGTAGATAGGAGAACCAATCTTTACCCAGTTATGGTGTGGTTAGTATTGTTTATGTCATATATAATCTCTTTAGATATTATTAGAGGGTGAAATCATTCAGTAGAGTGTGTCCATAGTGCTTTAAATTTTTTAGCATTCATTAATTATGGATATCTAGAAATGCTCATCTCTAAAGGAATTACAGATCTCTAGAAACACTACTCATCTTTCTGATTTTAACTTTATAATTCAGTTTATTCCTGTAGGTAGTGGACACATTTTATGATGTCTCCTCAGCTTATCAGCCCCTTACCTTATGCAAACTTCCTCCTCCCCACTCCTATTCACCGAGAAGGGCTCTAACAGCCAGGCATTTATGTCGTAATGCTGTCTTCAGGGCTGTAGTTGCTTTGGATGAATGAAGTTGACCAATTTGTTTTTTTCTCCTGCAAATTAAGAATTGGGATTGAGAGACACCTGGACTCTATAGGGTGGTCACTTGTCTTAAAGATAAGTAAACTTGACAGTTGTCAGGCTATCTCATCTGCTGTGTACATGCTGAATTAGAGAAAGGTATTCAATGAAGTGACCATTCTGTGTGAAATGATACAGCCCGAGATAGAGACAGAGTGGATAAGAGCCTTGGGTGTCAATGACATTTCCTGTCTACTTTGGGCCCTGAGTGATACTCCTATTTTCTTATAATAAATTTCTCTGTAGCCTAAGGTAGCTTGACTCATATTTCTTACTTATAGCCAGAAGTTATTGAAGACACAGTGATAATGAAAATCAGAATGAATTCCAGAGAAAGGAGGGAAGTTGCACATTCGTTTGCACATTAGCCTTTAAAAGTGCATAGACACCCAGTCTTACTTGAATGTTTGTATTAATTATTAACTAACTCTGGTCCTTTAGAATAAAGACATAAGTTATATTTTTATATTATTCCATATGGCTTCCATTCAGTATTTTAAGATTAAGATAGCAAATTGATTTGATTATTTTGTTCTGATGGTTGACTCTACTTCCTGTTTGTAAAGATTTGATAGAATCTTGTCAGCTGATGAAATGCATGATTTTTGCTTTTTTACTAAATTTATTAAATTTGGGTAGGATGAAAAATTTCTAGAGATGAACAGTAGTGATGGTTATGCAACATTGTGAATGTACCTACTGTTTCTCAAAACTATATACTAAATAATGAGAAATGAATTTTATATTATGTATATTTTATCACAATAAAATTTTTAAAAATCTGATTTATCAAATAGGATCCTTAAAAGGCAAGCAATTTTTGTCTAAACTAAATGAGTTTTGTAAGAATCAGAAAATGTCCTGGAGTAGGGAGGGCAGAGCACACACACACACACACACACACACACACACACAAAGCTGTATTCTTTTGCAGAAACAATCTTCTGAAAGTCTGGGTTAAAGTTGAAGAGATGAGCACAAGCCACTTTAGGTATCATCTCAGGAAAAAAGCATTATACGAGGGCTGTCTGGAAAGTGTCCAGCCATGTAATATGAAAAATAGAGGCATTTGTGGCTGGATTATTTTCTAGACAGCCCTTGTATGCTAAAGAAGGAGAGGGAGATTCTCGCTGTAATGAAGGCTCATCTGACAGTTCACTAATCGTTCATCTTGCCAGCCTGCGGTCCATCTTAGAGCGGCAGCCTCTCCTGTTCTGGCCTGCCATGTAACTGAATTCTTGATCCCTTGGCCTGCAAATGACTTCATTCACTTTGTTCTTCTGGAGCCTTGTTTTTTCTAGTTGCCATGTTCTGATGACAGTATCTGCTCCCCTGCAACTTTATAGTGTCATTAGAAGAGGGCCTAAAATTGAATAAGCCTGCAAATTGTCGTTAGTTCCTCAGAGACTAAGTGGTGTTATTTCTGTCAGCTGCTCAGTCCATGTGTGTGCAGCATCAGTCATTGGAGTCCCACTGCTTTTTACTACACAGTGTGTCAAGACAACAGAGATGGATGACCCAGATGATATTTACAGGGGTTGGGGCTAAAGGCTTTCTCATTTAGATTAGCCCTCATCTCCACAATCTTTTAAAAAAAAAAGCATCCTAAAGGCAACATACAAATTGAAGGAAACAGAGTAAAGATGCCATAGCTAAGATAGTCTATAAAAGTATTCATTATTTTCTATTTCCTTGCAACATTTCATTACTATAAAAGAAATATACCAGATTTCTGGAGCATTTTGCTAGTTTTTGCTGAAGAATAAAACATATGATTGTAATTGTGGTTAATATCAGTGTAGGAGAGGAAAGCTTTTCTTATATCCTGTTTGATTTTTAAAATTTCTATTTATTTATTTATTTATGTATTTATTTATTGTTAGACTTATTGGGGTGATATTGGTTAGCAAGAATTACACAGGTTTAAGGGGTGTACAATTTTACAGTGCATCATCAACTTGTTATATAATAAGTTCACCACCCAGTGCAAGTTCTCTTTCCATCACCATGTATTTAGCTCCCCTTCCCTCCCCTCCCCACTTCTCCCCAAATAAACATTAAACTATTGATTGTGTCCATGGGTTATTTGTTTGTTTGTTCGGTTTTTTTCTTTGTTGCTTTCAGTTTTATATTCCGCATGCGAATGAAGTCATACAGTTTTTGCTTTTTCTGTCTGGCTTATTTCACTAAGCATGATGATCTCTAGTTCCATCCATTTTGTTGTAAATGGCAATATTTCATCTTTCCTTATAGCTGAATAATATTCCATTGTGTGTATGTACCACAGCTTCTTTATCCAGTCATCTGTCCAGGGCACTTTGGTTGTTTCCATGTTTTGGCCACTGTGAACGGCGCTGCGATGAACATTGGGGTATATGAGTCTTTGTGGACAAAGGTTTTCAAGTTTTTTGGGTAGATCCCCAGAAGGGGGATTGCTGGGTCATATGGTAACTCCCTTCCCAATTTTCTGAGGAACCTCCACACTGCCTTCCACAGTGGTTGTACCAGTTTGCACTCCCACCAGCAGTGTGCTAGAGTCCCTTTTTCTCCACACCCTCTCCAGCACTTGTTATTCCTTGTCTTGTTGATAAGAGCCATTCTGACAGGTGTGAGGTGGTATCTCATTGTGGTTTTGATTTGCATTTCCCTGAGAGCTAATGAGGATGAGCATGTTTTCATATGTCTGTTGGCCATTTGTTATTTCTTTGTGAAATAAGTGTCTGTTTAGTTCCTCTACCCAATTTTTAATTGGGTTGTTTTTCTGTTGTTAAGTCATATTAGTTCTTTATATATTTTAGATATTAGACGTTTTGTCTAATATTTGCTAATATTTTCTCTCATTCCGTTAGCTGTCTCTTTGCTTTGTCATTGGTTTCTTTTGCTGTGCAGAAGCTTTTTAGTTTGATAGAGTCCCATTCATTTATTTTCGCTTTTACTTCCCTTGCCTTTGAGGTCAGGTTCATGAAGTCTTCCTTGAGCCCAGGACTATAAGTTTAGTACCTATGTTTTCTTCTATACAGTTTATTGTTTTGGTCTTATATGAAGGTCTTTAATCCATTTTGACTTAATTTTTGTATATGGTGAGAGTTCACAGCTCAAATTCATTCTTTTGTATATGTTTTCCCAGCTTTCCCAGCACCACCTACTTAAGAGGCTGTCTTTTCCCCATTGCGTATTTTTTACTCCTTTATCAGAAATTATTTGTCCATAAATTTGTGGATTTATTTCTGGGTTTTCAGTTATGTTCCATGGGTCTAATGTTTCTGTTTTTCTGCCAATACCAAGCTGTTTTGATTATTGATGCTTCATAATATAAATTGAAGTTGGGGAATATAATACCACCAGCCTTATTCTTTTTATGTAGTATTGCTTTGGCAATATGAGGTCTTTGATGTTTCCATATAAATCTCATAATTCTTTTATCTATTTCGTGAAAGTATGATTGAGAGATTTTGATAGGTATTGCATTAACTCTAACAGGAAATATCATTCCATTTCTTTGTGTCTGCATCAATTTCTTTCAAAAGTGTCATAGTTTTCCATGTATAAGTCTATCATGTTCTTTGTGAAGTTAATTCCCAGGTATTTCATTCTTTTTGTTGTCAAAGAAAAGGAATTAATTCCCTCTTTTCTTTTTCTGAGGATTCATTGTTTGTATATAGGAATGCTGTTGATTTTTGTACGTTGATTTTGTATCCTGTGACTTTACTATATTCATTTATTGCTTCTCATAGTTTCTTGGTGAAAACTTTGGAATTTTCTATATAAAGGATCATGTCATCTGCAAATAGTGACAATTTGACCTCTTCTTCCCCAATTTGGATACCTTTGATTCCTTTCTCTTGCCTGATTGCTGTGGCTAGAACTTCCAGTACTATATTGAATAGCAGTGGTGACAGGGGGCATCCCTGTCTTGTTCCTTATTTTAGAGGAATAGGCTTCACCTTTTTCCCATGCAGTATGATGTTAGCTGAGGGTTTGTCATATATGGCCTTTATTATGTTGAGATATTTTCCTTCTATACCCATTTTTTTCAGTGTTTTGATCATAAATGGATGTTATATCTTTTTTTTTTTTTTTTTTTTTTTTTTTTTTTTTTTTTTTGCTTTTTGGTATGTGGGTAGCTCCCTGGCTGGGAATCGAACCCAGGCCGCAATGCTGACAGCGCCAGCGCCTAAGCCTTAAGCCACTACACCATCAGGGAACTCCCGGATGTTATATCTTGTTGAAAGCTTTTTCTGCATCAATTGATATAACCATATCATCTTTATCTTTTATTTTGTTTATGTGGTGTATCACATTGATTTTCATATGTTGAACCATCCTTGTGCTCCCGGGATGAATCCCACTTGATTATGATGTATAATCTTTTTGATGCATTGTTGTATTCTATATGGTAGTATTTTGTTTAGGATTTTTGCATCTGTGTTCATCAGAGATATTGGTCTATAGTTTTCTTTTTTGTGTTGTCTTTACCTCATAGAATGAGTTAGGAACTATTGCTTCTTCTTCAATTTTTTGGAAGAGTCTAAGGAGGATACGTGTTAATTCTTCTTTGAATGCCTGGTAAAACTCATTGGTAAGACCATCTGGTTCGGGGCTTTTGCCTCTAGGGAGATTATGGATAGTCATTTCAATTTCTTTGCTATTGATTGGTCTATTTAGATTATCCACTTCTCCTTGGTTCAGTCTAGGTAGGCTATAAGTTTCTAGAAACTTGTCCATTTCTTCTACGTTGTTAAATTTAGTGACATAAAGGCCTTCATAATATTTTCTTAAAATACTTTGTATTTCTGTGGTATCAGTGGTAATTTCTGCCCTTTCATTTCTAATTTTTTGTGTCCTTTTCTTTCATCTTTTGATTAGTCTCGCCAGAGGTTTGTCAATTTTGTTGATTCTCAAAGAACCAGCTCTTTGTAATATTAATTTTTTCTATTGTCCTTCTGTTTTCTGATTGGTTTAGCTCTGCTTTAATTTGTATTATTTGTTTCCTTCTCCTGACTTTGGGTTTTGTCTGCTCTTCTTTTTCTAGTTCTTTAAGATGGGATGCTAAGGTGTTTACTTGTGATTTTTCTTATTACTTAAGATAGGCCTATAATGAAAGAAATTTCCCTCTTATTACTGCTTTTGCTATGTCCCAATAATTCTGATGTATTGTATATTCATTGTCATTAGTTTCTATATATTTTTAATCTCTTATTTGTTGTTTTATCCAGTCATTTTTAAATAAGATACTGTTTAATCTCCATGTATATGTGGTTTTTTTCTGCTTTCCTTTTACAGTTGATCAATTTCAAAGCTTTGTGGTCTGAGAATACATGTGCTATGATTTTGAATTTGCTGCGGCTACTTTTGTATCCCAGAATGTGGTCTATCCTTGAGAACATTCCATGTGCACTAGAAAAGAAGGTATAGTCTCTTTTTGCTGGATGAAGTGTCCTGTAAATGTCAGTTGTGTGCAATTGCTGTAATGTGTCGTTTAGAGCTGATATTTCCTTGTTTATTTTCTGTTTGGCTATTAAGGGGGTGTTTAAGTCTCCCACAATTATTGTGCTTTTGTCAGTCTCTCCTTTCAGATCTGTTAGTAGTTTCTTTGTATATTTTGGTGCTTCCTGGTTGGGAGCATGTATATTAATTAGTGTCAAGTCTTCTTGTTGTTGATTGCGACTTTTATCACTATGTAATGTCCATCTTTGTCTCTTGTTATCTTTTTGAACCTGAAGTTTATTTCATCAGATATCAGTATGGCAATTCCTGCTTTTCTCTGATTACCATTTGCTTGAAGTATTGTTTCCCATCCTTTCATTCTGAGTCTGTGTTTGTCCTTGTGGCTGAGGTGTGTCTCTTGGAGACAGCATATGGATGGATTTTGTTTTTTAATCCAGGCTGCTACTCTGTGTCTTTTTATTGATGATTTTAGTCCATTAACATTTAGAGTGATGATCAATACATGAGGATTTTTCTTCAGCCATTACTTTTTGTTGTTAGTTTTATTTTTGTTTCTTTCTTGTTGCCCCAACTCTATTCCATTTTTCCTGATGTTTTGTTTCAGTCGAAGAGCCTCCTTCAGTATTTCTTGAAGTGCCGGTCTCGTGTTGGCAAATTCCCTCATCTTCTGTGTGTCTGAGAGGTCTTTATTCCTCCTTCATATCTGAAGGAAAATTTTGCTGGATAATTTATTCTTGACTGGAAGTTTCTCTCTTTTAAAGTTTTCAATATTTGATTCCACTCGCTCCTGGCTTACAGAGTTTCTGCTGAGAAGTCTGATGCTAACCTGATGGGTTTTCCTCTAAAGATTATAGATCTTTTTTCCCTGGCTTCCTTGAGAACTGTCTGTTTGTTGTTTTGACATCTTTAGTACCATGTGTCTTGGAGAAGATCTGCTAGGGTCCAGGTATCTAAGGGACCTATTTTCTTCTTGAATTTGGGGTTCCAGATCTTTCCATATGTTTAGAAAGTTCTCATCTACTATTTGTTCGAGTATGTTCTCTGTGGAGTGCTTTACTCCTTCTTCTAATCCTATTATCCTAATGTTGTTTTGTCTCATGGAGTCAGATAGTTCTTGAAGAGGTCTTTCAATCCTTTTGGTTCTGTATTCTCTATCTTCCTCTTTCTGAGATGTTTGCATGTTCTGATCTTTGATAGTACTAATACTAATTCTTTCCTCTCTCTGGTTGGTCCTATTTCCTATGGCAGTGATTTCATTTCTCACTTCCTTTATTGTATTATTTATCTCTTGAATTTCCATCTCGTTCTTCCTTATAGTTTGAATTTCTTTGTTGAATTGTTCCTTTTGTTCATGGATTTCTTTTCTGAGAGCATTCATCTCATCTATGGTGTTTTGCCAGTATGTTTTCATTTCTCTCAGAGCCTTTAGAATGACTGCTTTATATTCTCTGTCACTTAGTTCAGAAATTTCTAGGTCTATGAGATCCTTTTCTGGAGATTTTTCATCTTCCTTCTGAGTAGCTTTAAAGTCTAAGGTACTCATTTTGTCTGCTGTGTACTTCTTCTTTGACATGAGGACTTTATATTCAGCCAAACCCAGAAGCTCTCATTCATTGATTAATATTTTTGTGGTGTCTTGTCATAGAGCAGATACTAGGTGGCACTGGGGGGGCAAATTTTGGGAGAGATGGGAGGTGTTTAAGCCTTATCTCTCATCTCCAGCCACATTTGGAGGTGGGGCGTGTTTGTCTGCGGTCCCTCCGCTTCCTGCAGTTCATTGGGGAGGCTGTAGGAGAGGGGTGAGGTCAAGAATATGTGCACTGGGGTAGCTTTACCTCCTGCCCTTTGCTAGGGAAGCTGGGAGAGATGAGGGAGGCTGATGGGATGCAGGCCAAGGCTGCTTTTGCTGGTTGGGGTGAATGCTGTCAAATCTGCCTGTCTTCCCTCTCCAGCTTTACCCTGGGCGTGTTGCAGTGATTTGTCTCCACAGCTGCTGCTGGGGTGGAATCTGCAAGCATGGTACCACTCGAGGGCGCTGGGAGCAGGTGCAGTGCAGTCCTGGAGATGCAGGCCACCCAGGAGTGCCACACGATGGCACTGGATGCGCGTGCTCCAAGAGCCGAAACATGCAGGACCCTCGAGATCTCTGGGTACACGCAAGAGCATTGGGCTAGTGCACCAGGTGCGCGAGCTCCATGTGTGGAATCTGCAGCCCCCACAAGATCACCAGGTGTGCACAAGGGTACTAGGTACACATACACCACCAGGCCTTGCGAAAGTGCCAATTGAGGGCGCTGGGCGCACACCAGCCATGGGTCTCAAGCTGCAGGCCTGATGCCACAGACTGCATGAGGGCTGCCAGAGCATCTCCACGTGGACCGGGATCTGGGGTCCTGTGGAGGAGCCCTGTGTGCGTGTGTTGCGCGCCACGAGGGCACCAGGAGCTGAGTTGCAGTATCTGGGGCCTTATTTTGGCTTGTGGCTATTTAGAGTCCTCATTCAGCTTTTTTGCTCCTTAAGAGCTTCAGAGGCTGGTTCCCAAGCTTTGTCCCTAACATGATGCTTTAAGGTCCAGCTCCCTCACGGTCTGCCAGCGTTCCGCCACTCTGGCTTTCATTCTTGTCATCTCCTGGCCTCCTCCCTCCTGTGTTTTGTACTGCTCCTCTATTTCTTTCTAATTCCGTTAGTTAGGAGCAATGAGGTCCCATCACGATCCATCTCTACTCCCTCCCTTCTCTCCCACTCGTCCCCTTCTCTCTAACTTTCAGGTGGTTTCTTGTGACGTGTGGAGTTCTCAGTTGTTACTGTGTCACTCAAGGTTTTCATTCTTGGCTCCTGGATGGCCGTTTAATTGTGTTTTCTGGGAGAGGTTTTAGGGACCTCCTCCCCAGTCACCATCTTGCCCTCATGAGAGTCCTTCCATCCTCTTAAAATCAGTACGTGGAACCCGTGAATTAAAATGGCAAAAGACATATTAACTGGAGTTGTTATGCATGCACACAGGAGCTTCATAGAAAAGAAGTGAAAACTCCAAAGAAGTGATTAGGCCCAGGGGTTTATCTTCCCTTTTAACACAGGGTAAGAAATTGTGGAGAAGTGATATGACAAAGGAAAAGGGATTTGGGATTATGGGGCAGTAAATTGTGGGAAGGTAAATATATATGAGGGGAACTAATGGAAGATAAGGGTTCTTTTAGTATATGTGCTGCCAAAGCGAGCACAGATAAAGGTTATTTTAGTAAGGTTTGTTTATGTACACTCAAGTCAGTGCCATCTCCAAGATGAGTCATGTTTTCTTCCTTGTATGGGGAAGGTGCGGAGGGGAACTTGCAGAAAGGGAAATTTATTCCCTATTTTTTAGGCAGAAAGAAGAAGGGCAGAGAGTTTCTCCTGTGCCTTATTTCTTAATTGCCTTCAGCCAAAAATAATCATTATGTTAAAAATGACATGTTTTGGAGGAAGCATATTTTGATCCCATCATTGGAAAGATGATGCATTTTCTTCTTCCTATGTTATTTTTTCTTTTATTTTTGTCAGAAACTAACTTTGGGTGGTCCATAATTTAAGTAATATCCCAGATAGTGGTGTGGTCATTGCTTGGATAGCAGTCTCCTGCAGTGTAGCTTAGATCCTTCTTTGTCATTTCCCTGAGGGTTATCAAACTTCCCTCTGGGAGTATGTTAGAGAATGCATGCTTATTGCCCCTCATACCCCCTTGGGTGGCAGGCAGCTCTGCTACCCCACGTGGTTGGGTGGTTTCACAGTGGTGGCAGGGGTAACTCTCAAGGAACTAAACAGAGAGCTCTATAAAGTTAGAGTTTGGAGATGTCACTCCTGCTGGTGGTCTTCTGGGGAGGCTGGGCTTTTCTTCTTTCCAAAACCTAGGGTTCCTGGATAGAGAATCTGTTCCATCCTGTGGAGAATTAGAACTAAAGATATGCTCTGTCGAATGAGTAGTGGGCTGGGGTGGATTTATGGCTTGAAATTTTCTTGCTGGGAAGATGATTTTGGAATGTGTGAGCTTGATTCAGGAGGCAATTGACAGCCAGGGACAGTACAGTATCATGGCAACTGAGTTGAACAGCATGGGAGTAGCCTAGGAGAACAAAGCAATCGCACCAAGGAAAGCATCAGCCAAAACCAAAGTTCAGGGCTACATTTCCAAGTTATAGGAGAGAGGTGTTGGAGATTAGAAGAGGGAGCTTATAGGAGAAAAGGAAAGCCACAGGATTTATAGTGGAGAAAACAAAAGGCCTGTGTCGTAATAAAATGAATGTTACATCTCTCTGAAGGTGCTTATAAACCTTATGTAATACTAGAAAAGAAGGCATAGAAGGCTAAGAAGGAGCTATTCAATTAAGACAGGGGCATTGAATGACATTGTCATAATCAATTTAGAACATATCCTTCCCTTTATTTGAGGAGGGCTTGGAGGTCAAAGATGCATTTAAATTGCATAATATATTTGCTACTAAATTAAAGTTTCTTTAACCGTTTAGTAATCTCATTTAATCATTCAGGAAACCTGTTCTCACTCAAATGATCACTCACGTTACCAGTTGATGTGCAAGGATCCTAACAAGGCAAAGTTTATACAAACACATCCTTAATCCTATAGCCGTAGTCACCTATTTCGGCCTAGGCTCTAGTGGTCTGTTTGAGTTAACTGGATTTGTGGTCCATGGAAGAGTAGAGAAATGTGCATTTGCCTTGTTTTTGTAAGGAAAATGATCATGATAATGATTTCGTCTAAAAATATTTTTTGATACTTCCTTTCCAACAAATTAGCAACCTTGAAAGTTGCCTCACCTAGACATTTTTTTAGTGAAGGAGACACAGGTACTGGAATCGAGATTCACACTGTGTATAAGTTTGCTTGTCCTTGAAGATCTTGTGGATCTACTTCATACCATATGGTCTCTGAAAATATAATATCCAGTGCATGTGAAGGATATTTCCAAAATGATTTGGTTCATAAAACTGTCAGTTGATTTCATACATCTAATTGAAATGTTTTCCCTCTAAAATAGGGCAATTTACAGAAGTGTCTCTGTGGTTTATTTACACTGCATATTCCTATAAAGCAGCAGGTTTGCAATAAAGCATTTGACACCCCCATGGTATTTTGAAAAAACAATATACAATCTGGCACAAGTTAGCACCAGTGTGAAATGGCAGGCTGGGGGGACATCTTAAACAGCAGCAACTTTCAAGACTAAATGAAGTGTCGTCTTAAGGAGTCTGCTGTTAATGCAATTTAAATTACTCACCTGAAATTAATATTCTGCTGAGGGAAATAAAGCAATTTAAGGGACCACATAATTTCCGATCACTTTAATGACATTATGTGGTCATGGACTGCTCCCTTAGCTAATATAGTAACATTCCAGTTCCTTTTAACACTAAACACATTTTTCCATTTTAATTACTTGGCTTCTGAAAAGAAAAAAAAATGATCCACTCATTCCTTGCAGATGGTTAACAATTTGAGATTTATTTCTTGCTTCATTAGAGTTAGATAAACATGACCTTGACATACTTATTATCTATTGTATCTAATATTCATTCCTATAAAGGAAAGGGGAAATTAAAGAATCGTGACCTGTTGTGATTCTCCAAGGCATTTACGCCCATAAAGGCCAGTTTCATATTTTCTCTCTCTAGCTAGCAGCAGTTTGAGACTTGTACCATCTTACTTCTTCCCACTTAGCCACACGAAAATGTTAAAGGAAGAAAGCAGTTTTTATAACTATTAATAATTACCTAGCTCTCTTGAGGAAAGAAGAAATGCTAGATTCTTTCTAGATGAGGAAGAGATTCATGGATTCTAGGTTTCTAGGTTTCTGGGTTGATTGGATGAGATAATGAAAAAACAAATATGTTGACTAATACATCCTGGAGTTAGTATTGTGTCTGAGTGAGGATTAAAGATAAACAAGAACAGTTCTCATTTTAGAGTTGGTTTCAATTTTTTTTTTTTTTTTTGGTTGGTTCCCTGAGTGGGGATCAAACCCAGGCGGCGGCGGTAAAGCCTAGCCACTACACCACCAGGGAACCCTAGAGTTGGTTTTAAAATGAAAGAAAGAATAAAACATAGCTAAACACATTATGCCTAGTGAATATCCTCATTGGTTAATTTTCTCTAATATTCTTTGCTTTTAGCTCGATGGTGATGAAAAATTATGCCCTCAGGCAGGAAGAAAAGGCTACTAGGCCCTTGTGACTTGGTGGTGGTTCTCAACCTTGGCTGTATGTAGAAGTATATGGGAGCTTCTTACCCCAGTGCCCTAGTTGCACCCAAGAACAATTACAAGAACAGGGGACCAAAAAACCCCCAGAATTGTCTTCTGGAGGGTGGGCCCCTTGCAGTAGTACAGGCTTCCCTGCAAGGTGAGTGTTCTGGGAATCCATCTGCATCAGTGTATCAGCTGGTGGTGTTGACAGAGGCTGCTTTAGACTTCAGTGAATTTTTTTGGAGACTCAACGTGTTTGCCCATTTCATGATAGGTGATTTACATGAACAACACACAGTATGACAACACACCTGTCCACTCTGTGATGAGTGTTCAGCCGTTTTTGACCAAAAAAAACCCCATCCCTATTCACCTCATCTCATCCCGAATGACTTTTTTTATTTCCCCAATGAAAACGTCCTCAAAGGGAAACATTTTGTCAATGTGGAAGAGGTGAAACAAAACAATGGCAGAGGCACTAAAAGGCACCAAAATCAAAGAGTTTAAAAACTGTTTTGAGCAGGGGAAAAGTGTCTATTGCATCAAACAAAGAGCACTTTGAAGGTGAGTGAAGTTTAAACACCTAAGAATAGACAACATTTTATAAATAAATTCCACTATTTTTTGGGTCCCCCCCTCATATATCAGAATCTCTGAGTGTGGGATGCAGCCATTGTGTGTGTGTGTGTGTGTGTGTGTGTGTGTGTGTGTATGTGTGTGTGTATAATTTTATTGCTCCACAGGTGATTGCAATGTGCAGTCAAGAACTACTATAGTATAGAAACTCTGTGAGACCCTATCAGAGCAGTAACTGTTTCTAATAAAATATCTGCACAAAAATGGCAGGCAATCAGTGAATAGTGTGGTATATATATTTAAATGTGCAGATACATTTTTATACTGTATAAGTGATTGTATATGTTACTGTCAGGTATGATCCTGTTTAGAGTGTTTAATACCAGAATTAATTCAACACTAGTGTTGAATACTAGAATTTTTGTGGTCAGATTTAAAGGTACCACAAACACAAATAATTTAGAACTACTGAGTGCTTTGTTTCATTGAGTAGGTGATATAAAATTAGATAAAAGTCTTAATAAGACATTTGATAGTTGAATTTTAGTATAATTAAGATTTCTATTCAACAGTATCTGTTAAGTTTAAAGACTATAATGCTAGCACTTGAAATATTATTGAATTTTGATTAGGGCCAGTTTATTGTATGTCAGTCATGTATATGGATTATTTGATTAATTATTTTATTGTACACATATGCAACACAGATAGATTTAAATTTGTTTTTGCAGTAGGAAATTTTAATGTATATATTTTACAAAATAATTCCTTTTGGATTCAGAATTTTCAATAGCTTATTCTTATTCATGACTCATTAATATACAGAAACGTTATTAAACTTCCATGCTTAGGTCTCTGAAATCTTAAAATATGACAATAGTTTTCCTATGTCGTTATGACAATGATGATTTAAAGTAAAAACTCAACTCTTAGAAGACAATTTGTAGAGATGTGCTTTGTTTCTGTGAAAAAATTAATTTGACCTTTCTTAAATATTATCATTTTCTTTTAGAAAAATATAGGACCAAATATGTGTCCTATAGAGCTCTTGTGGAGTGACAAATCTAGGAATACAACTGATTTTACAAAGTATAGTATGCTGTATGCCATTTTAGTTTAGTTTTGCATTGTAATGAGTTTTAACTTTTATGAATTAAAGTATGAAATGTGTTATTTAAAATATTTTATTTGAAAACAGTGAAGTTTCCTGCCTCTCAATAGACAAGAGAGCAAAAATAAGACTAAACTGGTAACACTTGAACTCTGTCCTTATACGTATTATGAGCATATGTAATTATGCATTTAAAAAAGCCATTGAGCTGATAATAGGCGATCCATTACATTGAAAGATCAGCCCAAGTAATCCAAAGAAATGAATTCAATTCATTGAAATGTCAATATCATAACAAGGGTTAATGATGTGCAAGTTTTTATACACTACTAAAAGGAAATGTTATTGCTTAGTTTGTTGTAATAGTCATTTCCTATTTCTAAATTTTATTTTCTTTTTTTGAAGAAATGATTGCTGAAATATTTCACACTAGTAATTATCCCTTGTTCAGTCTCATTACTGGGTGGAATAAACTAATCTTAGACTTGATATTCAAAGGAAAAGGTTGGCTAACCTTTCTCAAGGTTGATGTGGTTAGATACACACATATATATATATTGTCTCACCAGGTAATTCAAGATTTAATAAGGGCACAACTATTGCTTAATGTATTGGGAACTTATAAAAGCATTAAGGACAGGCATACAATAGACAAAAACTAATTGCTAAATTCTTATTCTATTATACTTAATTTAGGAATTATAAATGCTGAAATATTGTTCTAGATAATGACTTCAGGACTAAGCATTGGAAATTAGTTCAAATAGATTACATATTTTCAGATTTTTTTAAATTTATTTATTTTTTATTTTTCAATTACAGTTGACATATATTATATAAGTTTTAGGTGTACAATGCAATAATTAGACATTTATATAACTTGCAAAGTGATTGCCCCAATGAATCCAGTATCCCTCTAACACCATACATAGTTATGACAATACTACTGACTATATTCTCCATGCTATACTCCACATCTCCATGACTTATTTGTAACTACCAAATTGTACCTCTTAATCCTCTCCCTCCTTCACCCTGCAACTTCTTTCTCCCCCAGTCTGGAAATCATAGAAACCTTCTATATACCTATGAGCTTGTTTCTGTCTTATTTGTTCATTTATCATGTTCTTTAGATTTCACATATAATTGAAATCATATGGCATTGTCTATCTATGTCTGATTTACTCCACTCAGGATAATATCTTCTGGGTCCATCTATGTTGTTGCAGATGGAAAGATTTTGTTCTTTTTATGGCCAAGTAATATTCCGTTGTATATATGTATCAGCTCTTTTTCATCTATTCATCCATTGATGGATGCTCAGGTTGCCTTCACATCTTGGTTATTATAAATAATGCTGTTTAAACATGTGGATGCACATGTCCCATCGAAGCAGTGTTTTGGATTTCTTTTGATAAATGCCCATAAGTAGGATTACTGTGTCCTTCTTTGTCTCTTACAGCCTTTGTTTTGAAGTCTATTTTGTCTGGCATAATTGTTGCTACCCCATCCTTTTTTTTATCACTTCCATTTTCATGAAGTATCTTTTTCCATCCCTTACTTTCAGTATGTGTGTGTCTTTTGATCTAAAGGTGGTGAACTTATTATGCATCAAGTTGACAATGCACTGTGGAATTGTATGCCTGAAACCTATGTAATCCTTGCTAACAGATGTCACCCCAATAAGTCTAACAATAAAAATGAATTAAAAAAAAAAAAATAAATAAATAAAGTGGGTTTCTTGTAGGCAACATGTATGTAACGGTTTTATTTTCTTATCCACTCAGCCACCCTGTCTTTTGATGGGAGCAGTTGATCCATTTACATTTAAAATAATTGCTTGTATATAATTATCATCATTTTATTATTCATATTTTCTATCTTTTTTTTCTTCTTAAAGAAATCTCTTTAGCATTTCTTGTAGCACTGGTTTTATGGTGATGAACTCCTTCAGTGTTTTCTTGTTTAGAAAGCTCTTTATTCTTTGATTATAAATGATAGATTTTCTGGGTAGCGTGATCTTGGTTGTAGGTTCTTGCTTTCATCACTTTGAATATTGCATGCTAATAGCTTCTGGCCTGACAAGTTTCTGTTGAGAAAACACCTGGAAGTTTTATGGGAGCTCTCTCGTAGATAATTCACTGCTTTTCTCTTATTGTTTTTAAGATTTTCTCTTTGTTTTTATGCTTTTGAATTTTAATTATAATATGTCTTGGTGCGGGCCTGTTTGCGTTCATCTTGTTTGGGACTCTCTGTGCTTCCTGGGCTTTTATGTCTATTTTCTTCACCAGGTTTGGGAAGTTTTCCATCATTAATTTTTAAACAGGTTTTCAATTTCTATTCTTTCTTTTCTCTCTTTTCCTATGATGCAAATGTTGGTATGCTTAATGTTGTTTCGGAGACCACTTAAACTATATACATTTTTTTGGGATTCTTCTTCTTTTTACTTTTTTGATTGAGTGTTTTCTGCTACTTTATCTTCTAAATTGTTGGTTTGATTCTCTGCTTCATCTAATCTATTGTTAAGTCTCTTTAATGTATTTTTAATTTCAGTTACTGCATTCTTTATTTCTGACTGGTTCTTTTTAAAAAATGTTTTCTATCACCATTTTTATGTTTTTTTATCTCTTTGTTGAAGTTCTCACTGAGATCATGGAGCATCCTTATCAATGTTTTAAACTCTGTGTCTGATAGAATACTTGTCTCCATTTTTAGTTCTTTTTCTGAACCTTTGTTTTGTTCTTTCATTTGGAACATGTTTCTTGGTCTTCTCATTTTGGCTGCCTCCCTTTGTTTGTTTCTATGTGTTAAGTAAAGCTGCTATGTCTCCTGGTCATAACAGAGTGGTCTTATGTATTAGTAGGTATCCTCATCTCAATCAGCCACTGTCTCAGCTTGTTTTCACAGCTAGAAGTTATGAGGACCTTTCTTCCTGTGTCTTTGCCTCTCCTGCCAATCTCAATGTGGCTTCTTCTGCATATCCTTAGTTATAGTACTCTCTTCAGCTAGACTTCATGCAGTTCTCAATGATGGTTATTCTATAGTTTACTTGTAATTTTGATGTTGTCATGAAAGTAGACAAGCACAGAGATTACCTACTCCACCATCTTGACCAGAAGCAATGTTTTTCACTCAGTTTTGTTATGATATTCATTTATTGTTTAGAGTTAAATTTTTATTCTGCTTTTATTTAAAAATATTATTTTGAATTTTTTTTGTATTGTGATGCTATTATGAACTCCTCATTAGGTACCCTAGGAAATATCTACAAACATTTTTGTATTAATTTCCTAGGGTTGATGTAACAAAGCACCACAAAATGGGTAGCTTAGAACAATAGATATTTATTGTGTTATTCTGGAGGCTAGAAGTAGTAAATCAAGGTGTTGGCAAGGCCATGCTTCCTCTGAAATCTATAGGGGCATCTTCCTTTTCTTCTTCCTAGTTTGTGATGGTTTGCTGGCAAACTTTGCTGTTCCTTGATTTGTACATGCATCACTCTAATTCTCTGTTTTCATATAACATTCTTCCCATGTTTCTTTCTTCATATGGCCTTCTTGTTTTGAGGACTTCAGTCATCTTATTATATTGCATTTACAATGATCCTATTTCAAATAAAGTTATATTCTGAAGTACTGGGGGCAGGATTTCAGCATATGAATTTTTTGAGGGAGATGGGACACAATTCATCCTGTAACAATCTCCTACTCAGATGCAAACCTGAGTCTGGGTCTTATTTCCATATGAACCTTGTCTTGTATAGTGCTGCCATCTGGCAATTATCAGTGCAGAAACTCTGCTTCTATAGTTAAAAATGGCATTCACTACAAATATATAAAAACTGAAGCTGTGTCTTTATACTTTTAGGAAGCATACCTTATCTGTTGTCTCATATTGCCATTCTGTACCTGAACAAGTCATCATTCAGTTGTCCATCCAGAAGTAGTCATCATCAAAGTCTAGACTGGCTAACAGGAGATTTGCTTCTTAAGCATAATTTTAAATATTTTAAAAACTTGTTTTCTTTTTCCCCAAATATAAAATATTAACATACTGTAGAAAAGATAATATACTGGGTTTTTATCTTAGAATCTTATGTAATTGTATTGCAAGAGAGGATTTTTGTTATTGGGAGCATCTTTTGGACTTGGAAGACCATAAACATTGGTTTTCTTATGCAGACTGCAATCACCAAAAGGCTCAATCAGGGTCTGGACCATGGTCTAACTTTTCTGTTGATTATGAATAATGTGAGATTTTATAGTTTTTCTGCTTTATGTTATCTCTGGACTAGATATAGATCAATAATATTGATCTGAGATAGATCACAAAAATCATGTATATAATATATAAAACATTCTTTATATATTGACTATGTATTGACTTATAAGTAGTCTCAACAGATTTCAAAAATAGACATCATATGGAACATTTTTCATTATCTTTAAAAATCTTATTACAAATTCACAATAAAAGGAAAATGGGATAAAACAAAACAAAACATGTGTTTGGAAACCAAAAAACATATTCCCCAAATAACTCCTGGGTTATAAACTTTTTAGAATGGAATGGTAATTTTATTCCATTCCAGGATATATCAAAACTTGTGAGATGCTAGGAAAATGATATTCAGAAAAAGAATTTATGAACTTAAATAAGTTTATTAAGAAATAATATTTTATAGGTTTCATGTTGGCTGTTTTCTATTTACCTTTTGAAAGAGGTGCTGTCTATCCAGACTATGCATGTATTTTTCAACAGACAAGATGTTGGATTGTCTTTTTCAGTCTCTTTATCTGTTCAATTCATACATGGAGGCCAATTTGAGGGAAAAAATACGAGTATGCACTCAGACTTTCCTTTGAGGACAAACTAAATTAATCTCTCCTGTGCTTTGTGGAGATTCTTTCTAGATGCTCACTTGAAGCTGTCTGTCAGCTGGAGGTATGAGTTCATCTTTCCCTATGTCTATATAAGTACTTTAGTGAAAAGATAGGAGAAGCAGCAGCATTAAGGGATGTTAACAAGTGCCCATTTAAGTAGAAAATCTTCTTTTTCATTTTTTTAAAAATAAAGTTATGAGCAATAGGTAAATTCCTAATTTACCTATGCTATCGTTTGATCAAATTCAGCCAGAAATCAAGCAGATGTCAGGTTAGTTGAAGTCTATAATTACTGCTTTATTTGCCTCTGTGCTGGTTTTGTAATTTGCTTCTAAAAGGAGTCCCCTGATTCTTTGTGTGCCTGAGTCATGTGTACTCTAACAATATAATTTTCTTCTTTATTTTACCTTAAACAAACATCCTTTATCTGTATCCATTCCTAGTTTTGCAAATTTCTTAACAGACTTATTGACTAAAAGCACCAGCAGACTCCAAGACAGTTTCATAATATATTAAATAAAAGCTGGAAATTGAACGTAGGAGCTTCCACATTAAAAATGAAAATAGACATAGATTAACAAACCCTGTCTTATACTTTTAAATAAGAATTCTGGGATTGGGTTTTGGCATCTATAGCTTTAAAAGGTGGTTCTATCAATGATCTGGCTGATTTTACACACACACACACACACACACACACACACACACACGTGTACACATACACACGTGAGGGCTGTCTGGAAAAAATCCAGCCATAAATGTCTCTGTTTTTCATAGTATGTGGCTAGATACTTTCTAATCAGCACATGTGTGTGTGTGTACATACACACACACACACACACACACACAAATATATCAATATATATCAGTACTTTATTTTGTTTCATGCAAATTACTGTATTTTTCCATGTGTAAGACACCTCCATGTATAAAATGACCCCTACCTTTCTAACCCAACATTACAAATTAATATCAACCAGTTACTTGTAACTGTGTATGAGACTATCCGCAATTTTTGGTCTAACAATTTTAAACAAAAGTATTGTCTTATAAATGGAAAAATATGGTAACTCAATATGGTAGGTAGGTTCTAAATTATATTCCACCTGGCTTGATTTCTTAAACGTGGCTCACTGCAATTGAGAGAGTTTAGCTATTCAACAAAACTTGGAGCAAATTGCACTCTGCAACTCTGTGTCTTGGGCAAGTTAGTTACTCACTCTGGGCCTCAGTTTTCTCACTTGGGAAATGGGGATTATATCATATATGACAAAGAATTTGTTTAATGGGTTATGATCTTATTGTCTAGGAATCTGGATGGATACATAATGCTGAAAATAATAGGTGACAAGATGCCAAACATTCTAAATGGAATGACTTACTAAAAAGTTGCCAAAGCTGTCTTCAGATATTTGGTATAATAGAAGATCTGTGGGCTACACTGGTCAGAAAAAAGGATTTATTTAAAGAGATTTGTTAGCCTAAAAGGCATGACCCTGACTTCCTGTTTCGGTATATCCCATAAAGCTTTTCCCTGATGCTGTGGTCTCTGGCTGGCAGTTCTCAAAGGATAGGGTCCTGTTAAAATGGCTGTGTCTGTACCTCCTACATGTCAGCCCCTAGCCATTAGGAGACACTCTTGTCTCACTGCTTTTAAAACAGGAACTTGTCTCTACTGCAAATGACCAGGAGGGATAGGAAATATTAGAGAACAGATTGAAACACAATGGTAAGAAGGAAAAAAAAAAAAGACTATTTTTAGGTTGTATGACAGAGAATAAGTTTATTTAATATACTAGTTACATATATTTAACTCATATGATTCACTCTATCAGCTCTGATTATATCTATGGTAATATTACATTTGAGTGCCTTTCTGTCCTTTTAGCTAAGACCTAGCATCTTTTTGAGGCTTCCCTATCCTGAAACTGCCAATGAACTCTGTAATCTTACTCAGTTCAATGTGGGAAATGGGAAAAGCCTGTCTTCTACATGCTGAACAGAGAGTATTGGAGTCTGATATTCTCTGCTGTCATTGTTTCTCATGGCCAGAGTGCTGCTGCCTAGCACCAAGGTTGTCAATCTTTTTTTAACTTTGCACTCTGTGCTTAGTCATTTCTTCTAAAGCCCAGTGACTTCTAATGCGTGCAAATGACCTAGCATAATGTCTGGCACATGACCATCAGTCAATAACCAGTAACTTCTTGAACCACATTTACTGGGCTGTGAGGTGTATAGAACTGTAAATGTACCTGTTCAACAGTTATGGGACATGCAACTGAAAGGTTTATAGTTTGTCCTACAATAGGGCTCTTAGTCCTCTCATCTGGTTGACTACACTTGTCATTGTTCACTGATATAAATTCTTTGGGACTAGTGAGATAAAAATGGCTATTTGTCCACAGACTTCTACTGTTGGGGTTACTGAGGCTCCATCTTAGCCTTACTATTATTTTTTCTTAGCTGTACACTCTCCTTTGGTAATTTCCTGCATTTCCTTGGCTTTTACTACCACTTTTATGCAAACAACTCAAATTCGTATTTCTGGCTCACTCCAGTTTCATTCTCCTGATGCTTATATCATACTGCCTACATTACATTTTTCATATTTTCAGAAGCATCTCACATATAATGTGTTCAAGACTGAACTCCTGAGGTCCATCCCTCAAACCTGCTCTATTTCCATTCAGTAATTGGAGCCATCTGCCTTTCCAGCTTCTCACACAAGAAAACACCCTTGTAAAAACCACCATCATGCCTGGCCTGGACAGCACATCTTATTTCCTATCTTGGCTACCTCCATCCATTTTTCACCTATAACTGAAGTGACCTTTAAAAACCAAAACGATGAACCTTACTAGCTTAAAACTTTCTAATAACTTTCAGGGTACATAAAATGAAGCCAGCAGCTTGACAGTGGCCTTATGGACTTACATGATTTCATCTGTAAATATTCAGCATTATCTCTCTTCATCCTTAGTTCCCCTGCTGATTTTCTCCAACTACTCTGTACATTTTGCAGATACTAAGGCACTAAGTTCATTGCACCTCAGGATCTTTGCACTTGCTTTCCTTTCTGCCTGCATGTTTCTTCCCCAGTATGCTGTGCCCCTGCCTAGTTTCCTGCAATCTAGCAACTCTGTTTAAATGTTACTTCTTCATGGAGACCTTTGTTTGCACCTTCCCAATATTCTCTTTTATTGTATCCACTCCTTTCCTTTTAGAAGTTACTGCAATTTTTAAATTTTGTGTGTTTGCTCACTTAGTGCTTATCTTCTGTACTAGATGAGTTCCATAATGTTAGTGACCTTGTCTGTTTTGTTCAGTATTGAGGAAGCAGAATGTGAAACAGTGACTGGCAGAACCTACTAAATGGATGAGTTAATGAAAATGTGCGTGGAATAGGAGCAGGAGATGCAAAGTTTTTCTCTGCTTGCAGGATCAAGGGGTTGGTCTACAAGGTGCTAACTTGGCTCTCCTCTACAGTTTATGGATACGTCTTTTCTCCTTTCTTCTTTGGGCTAACTTTTCTTTTTTAAAGAAAGTTCATAATTTGCTATTCCTATTTCTGATCGCTATAATATCTCCACCACCACTGCCATCATTATGTTTTTCTATTCCTTCCTCTTCTTTCAAGTTGGACAAGTAAAACAAAGTTATGTAGTTATGTTTCATGCTAATGAAATGGGAAAGGGACAAGCATAAAGCAATTAAAACCTAGAGTGGTGATTCTCAAACTTCAATATCTAAGTGTTCTCCTTGGGGACCTTGTTAAAAGATGCATATTCTTGCACTCCATGTCCAAAGTGTTCGATTCAATAGATCTGGGTTGGGTTCCAGGAATTTGAAATTGTGACAAGGTCCCCTGAAATGGTATGTTACGGTTGGATTTGGTAGCAGATGAGGGTGGAAACCCTCCCAGAGATTAAATTGCACTAATTTTATTTTCTTCAGTGAGAAAAGTTGCCTTTGTGTGACAGTGAAGGTGGAAACTTAAAAACTGCTGAATTCACAGAGAATTGTTTCCTTTTAGAGGATAGGTGGAAGACATCTTGCAATCACCTGAAGGGAGGAGCCCTGACTATCGTGGGGGAAGAGTTTCCAGACCTGGAGTGAAGTGTGGCTCATCCAGGAAGTTAGGGAGAGTTAGGCTTTAGAACTCTGAGGTGGAAGGTATCAGAGGGTGTTTGGCCAGGGGCTCTGTGCACTGGCTTCCATCCAGAATATATCTGGGAGATGAACTAAAGAGTGAACCCTGGAGGTGTAACACTTTGTGCTTCTGTCTAGTAGGGTGAGAAGGCTTCATTTCTGAGCACGACACTGCGTAGGTACATTCTTTTTCCTTAAATGCCAGTGGGTTCTGTCTCAGCACCCACAGTGGCCCCAGAGCTGGGGACACAGCCTTTGCCATTGTGTGTTTGGCCCAGCTTTCAGGGACTGCTTCGTGGTGTGGTGGGACCTCCCCTAAACAAGACATAGGTGATTGGAACACAGTGAAGGAAACAAAGCAGAATCAAATGTCTTCAAAATTTTGGACTAGGGGTTAGAAATGAAGTGAGAGAATGGCACATGAATTTCTGCGAAGCTCACAATTCGTCTGTCAGATACACATACTTCAACCAACCGGACACTTCATTATACTGACAGACATCACCAAATGGCCCATATACAGGGAGAAACCAAATAGACTATGTAATTGGAAGCAGGAGAGAGAGAAGCTGTATTCTCTCTGCCAAAACAAGACCAGGAGCAGATTGTTCCTGATCATGAACTGTTAATATCAAACATTAGAGTAAAGCTGAAGAGCACGAAAAGAATCATAGTGTCAAAACATACCATAAATAACGTTCCTGATGGATTAAAAGTCCACATGAAAAGCAGATTTACACTGTTGAACTTAGCTGATGGAGAGCCAGAAGAACTGTGGACTGCAACTAGAAATATTATTAGGTAGGAATGCAAAAAGAAAATACAAGAAGTAAAAAGGAAAGAAAAATTGAGATGGATGACAGAAGAAACACTAAAAATTGTTAGAGACAGAAGCAAAAGCAAAAGGTGACAAAATTAAATGTCAACTGTACCTAAAAATAAATAAATAAATAAATTTTAAAAAGTGACACAAGCAGGGTTAGAATCCTGAACTCGCTTTTTCAACAATTATCACACAAAGAGAACTATTATAATAGTCACTAAAGGAGCTAGAACAATAACAAAGGCAAAACAAAATATTTGTACCAGAAGATTCAAGAAATATAAGGGAAATTCGAACCTCATTTAGGAATACTGAGCAACCCACAATAAGCACATTATCTGGCCAGGCATAAACAAAGGGAAGGCGGAAATGTTATACTGAAAATTTATACAGAAGAGACAAAAGGATGACAGATACCTTTGATGGAGACGCTGATGAAGAAAAATTTGTAATTTTAGAAAGTGAAATGAGAGCTGCCCTGAAAGTATTGGGAAGAAATAAATAACCAAGAATAGATGGGATACCAATAGAATCATTTCAAGCCACAGATACTGAATCTGTCAAAGTCCTAACAAGCATATGTCAGCAAATACAGAAAACAAAACAATGGCCTACAGACTGGAAACATTCAATATCCACCTCAGTTTTTAAGAAAGGAGATGCTGAGGAGTGTAGCAGCTATAGGACCATTGCTTTAATTTCCCATGCAAGTAAAGGATGCTGTACTTGATGTAACAGTCTTATACCTTATATGGAGCAAGAAATGCCACATGGTCAGGCTGGATTTAGAAAAGAAAGAGGCAATAGGGATCTAACCATGAGCATTTGTTGAGTACTGCAGTGCTCCAAAGAATTTCAGAAGTTCAGGCTGGGTTTATAGAGTGCAGTGAAGACTTTGACTTCCTGGATCATGAAAAGCTAGTTCCCTACAATCTCACAACTCTGTTTAAATGTTAAATGCTCTAAAAGAAAAGGTCATGCCTCAGCACTTGGTGATTTTGATGCGTAACATGTATTATGGACAGGAAGACACTGTCAGGACAGAATATGGACAGACAGGATGGGTTTCTATAGCCCAAGGTGTCAAACGTTGCATTTTATTTCTTTATTTGTTCAATCTCTATGCAGAATACAGGGAAAATTGGGATAGACTTAGAGGAAGGAGAAATGATATTTGGTAGAAGAAATATCAGTGATTTAAGATATGCGGGTGATACCATCTTCCTGGCAGAAAGTAGCAATGATTTGAAATGACTTCTGATGAAAGCGAAAGAGGGAAGTGCGAAAGCAGTACTGCATTTGAACAAGAAGACAAAAGTGACTATTGAAGCAACACACAATTTAAATGCACAATGAAGACATTGAAATTATTAAAGATTTTACCTACCTTGGTTCAGTTATCAATTCAAATGGAGACTGCAGCCAAGAAATCAAGAGAAGGCTGAGACTTGGAAAGGCAGCAGTGAAAGAATGAGGGAAGATCACCAACACCAATGATGTGTCATTAGATACCAAGGCTAAGATCATTCACACCCTCCCAGTTACTATGTACAGATGAGGAAGCTGGACAGTGAAGAAGGCTTATAGGAAAAAAATGGATTCATTTGAAATATGGTGTTGGAGGAGAGTTCTACAGATACCCTGGATCACCAGAAAGACAAACAAGTGAGTCCTAGTGCTGAATAAGCCTGAAACATCATGACAGGCAAAAATAACAAAACAGAAGCTGTCTTACTTTGGGCACATCATGAGAAGGCAGTTCTTTAGAAAAGACAATAATGCTGATAAAAATGGAAGGCAGCAGGAAAAGAAGACTAAATATGAGATAACTGACTCCATAAAAGAAGCTCTGGCATGAGTCTACAAGGAGCTCGGCAGAACTGTTGAGGATAGGACATGGACATTATTCATTCAGAGTCACCAGGAGCCAGACCCTGACTCAACGACATGTAACGCACAGGACTGCACGTCCAAGGAGCCTGTGTCTTTTACTGCATTCCTTATTGCTGGCTCACACCTTTTAGATGATGGAATTGAATGAACTATAACAGAAAGGGCTTGGGCAGCTATCCTCAAAGGTTCACCACTTTGAGGGCCAACATCTCAGCACCTATACCTGCCAAATTGCTGAAGATTTTGCCCAGATTCAGTGCTTCAGACAGGATTTTTTAGGCTCCTTTCTAAAATTCAGAATATTCAATCAAGAAGGAATTGGGTTGAACTTGGGAGGCCTGTTGCCTACCCTCTCACCAATATATTTATGAGCAATAAGGGACCCCTGGACAATAATAAATAGGTGGTAGGAACCTTGGAGAAGATAGACTGGGCTTCTGGACCGCCTGCTGTTAGCAGCAAGTGTGACACCCTCTGGGATGTGTAGTTTGCATTTGGGGCTTTGTTGGGGCACCCCAGTTACAGGCATGCACCTATTGTGACTCAAGGTAATCTATGAAGTTTTCACTACAAAATTGTAATTTGTATTTTAGAAGTATCTGATATACCATCATTGCTAACACATAGAAGCACAGAATTTTAGAGTTGAAGGAAACTTGTAAGTGATGTAGAATAGCTGATGGCCCAATAAAGACATTCTCCTTATTACACTTTTTCTATTACATCTTTTAATTGAATACTTTCAGTGATGGGAAATGAAGAACCTGTTAGGCTATTTCATTAATGTGCTTTCATTTATCAGAATTTGTTAATATATTTTAATATCTGATAGTTAACACTTCCCCTGATTATTTTTGTGTTCAAAGGGTTCCTGGCTATTTTGGTGGTGGCAGGGCATTTAATCTTTCAGCTAAGTCTCAAAATTATTTTGTTAAGTTATAAGTTTTTACATTAATTTAGGGAGGTTTGAAATATTTTTAATATTTACTTTTAAATTCAGGATCATATTTATGTCTGTTCATTTGTTCAAGTCTTATCTGTCACTCCCAATAAAGTTTTGTAGTTTTCTTTATTTCTTTATTTCTTTATATGGAGATTTCATATTTGTTTTACATTTTATTCTCTTAGTGGGATCTTTTTTCTATCTTGTTTTTTTAATTGGTTATTATAAGAATATATGAAAGCTATTGGATTTTGTATATTTATAATAAATAATTTACTTTATGAATTCTAATAATACAGAAAGTGCCAAAATGTATACACGTTTTAATAAAGGAAAAAACTATTAAAATTGTAGTACTCAATATAACCTTAAGTCTGCAAAGACTTATGCACCACAATGTTCATTGCAGCACTGTTCACGGTAGCCAAATCGTGAAAACAACCAAAGTGCCCTTTGATAAATGACTGGATAAAGAAGTTGTGGTACATATACACAATGGAATATTACTCAGCTATAAGAAAAGATGAAATACTGCCACTTATGACAAAATGGATGGAACTTGAGATCATCATGCTAAGCGAATAAGCCAGACGGAAAACATCAAGAACCATATGACTTCACTCATATGTAGAATATAAAACTGAAAGCAACAAAGAAATAAAAAGTCATGGACACAGTCAATAGTTCAGTGGTTACCTGTGGGTATGGGGGGGAAGAGGTGGGAGAGGAGTGTAGGAAATTAAATATATGGTGATGGAAAGAGAATTCACTCTGGGTGATGAACACATAACCCAACACATAGATAATACACTAGAATTGTACACCTGGAATCTATGTAATTTTTGCTAACCAGTGTGATCCCAATAAATTTAACAACAAAAAAACTATATTAAAATTGTAGTACTCAATATATACTGAAAAAAAAAAACAAATGCAAGTCATGTTGGACTTCTGCAATTACAAGAGGTGCTCAAAGTAGTTACCATCAGTGTCCATACACTTCTGATTATGGCGAACTACTGCTTGAGCAGTGTCCCCAAAGTGTCCACTTGTATCAATGTACATGCTGTTTCAGTTTCTTCACAAACTACCACCAGTGTAGCCGGTTTTCTACAGTACACCACATCCCTTAAGCTTTCCCCATAGGTGGAATTCAAGGGGTCTGAAGTCAGAAGACATGGGAGAAACTCAGACAACCTTCTCAAATTTCAAATATTGCTTAAAAATGGTCTTTCACTCCTCGAATGACAACTGTGCTTCCACCATTTTCTTTGACTGTCCTGCCTGTTGCATGGTGATGCTAGCATTCATTTGATCAGTGCCATCTTTTGAGCAAACATCATACTACACACCGCTACCGTTTTTCAATTCAACTTTTAAAAGTACCACATAGATAACATCTCTTAAACACAGTATACATATTTTTGGCACCCTGGTATTTCAGTTAATATTCATATTATTATCCAGGTAGAATACCAATTCTTTTAACATAGTGATCATTTTGTTTTTACAAAAGTGCAGTGTTTCCAGTTTTGTTGCATTGGCTGGAACTTCTGAAACAATTAAAATGAGGATTTATCTTTCCAATAATACCATTCATTTCTGTTTCTTACGTTGTTGCATTGGTTAAAATAGTTTTAGATTGCACTGTATGAAATGTTTTCTTTCTTGTTTTGATGAATTTTGAGACTCTTTTCAAATGTATTACTGAGTCCTCTACCTATTTTATCTCTTCTTTCATTGTTCAAAATTACTTGAGTTGTTACTGTTTTCATTATTGCTATTCATAAAACAGTAAGATGACAGCAAATTAAGTTTGAAAAAGAGAACAAACTAACTATGTAATTCCATTACTCTCACATATTATCAATTAGAGTTGGGAAGATATTTCTCTTTTTAATCAAATGCATACTTACTTTATTTTTATATATCATATTGTTGAAATCCAAATGTTTTTAACATTTGGTGATTGATTTAATTTTTATAATTGCCAAAAATATCTTACAAATACTAATATTTTGTGTTAGCCTAAGGTATTTAATTTGGAAAATAGTAGCTCATTTAGGGAACACAAACAAAAATGGATAATATATTACAGTGATATTAAATTTATAATCTAAAAATTAAGTGACAGTTATAAATAGTAAACCTAAATTATACTTAATAAAATCACATTGCTAATTGTGAATAAAATAAAGCTTTTTAAAAGATCTTGGATTTATTGTAAAGTATTCTTTCATAAAGTTTATATTTTCATAAAAAGATTACAATTTGTAATTTACAATAGAGAAATGAGTGTAAATAATTTTTATTTTTTATGATGTGCCACACAGATTGATGTTTTGATTGTTATTTTAAATATTTTGTGTTTGTATGTCATCAGCTCAAGTTAAAGGTTGTATATTAGTTTAAATGTTTATTTGTAAGTGCACATTATAGAAAAATGCAGTATGTACAATAAATATGTACAACAGATGAATGAAGAAATCCATTTACTTTAAAGCTCAAGAGATGGGGAGAAACTGGTAGTTTTCTTTCTTTCTTGACAGACACATTCATTCTGTCTGACATACTCCAGTTCCTGCAGTGTCTCCAGGCTAACTGTACAGTATGTACAGACCAACATTGGATGGGAGAACACTGATTTTATCAGTTTTGATGTAATATGAGCTCACGAATGAAGAAGATAAGGGATGTTTTTGTGGTGCTGAAAGACCACTATCTGCTTATTTTAACCACATGTACTTATTTCCACATATTTTTTCTTGATGGATATTCAGTTTCCCCTTATACTTTTTCTCTTCACTTCCTTTTCATTTGTTTTGTCTGTGAAATTCAGATAAATCTGTCAGATGGTGGCAGATTTTATGTTGTATGTTGTGTCTGATGTATGCTTGCTTTTGTGATCACTCTGATTGCTATTACTGCTATCATGTAATTTTAGTACTAGATCTTCCTTGCTCTGTAAAACTAATTATTTATATACCGCTTCTGCCTAGGAAGTTGGATTACAACCTGCCTAAATACGTGCATAGAATTGGACGCTTACCCTTAGAAAATAAATCCCAAAGGTGCCAAAAAACTGTATACACATTTTAAGTGATGTTATCTATGTATTACGTAAATACTGATGATAACCATTTTGAGTACCTCTTGTATTGCAGAAGTCAAACATGACTTGTATTCATCTTTTGCTATTGGTATATATTGAGTATTACAATTTAAATACAGTTTTTTCCTTTCTTAATTGTATGTATAGTTTTTGGCATCTTCTGTAACTTTTATATAGGGAAGAGATGGTTGTAGGACACAAAGAAACATGAGTTTTAATGGCGTTCAACTGTCTATAGGAAGCAGTGAAATTCTTCTCATCCTGTCCTATCTGAATTTCTGGTTGATAGCTTAAAAAATTTCTCATGGTGAAAGCATCATCTCTTTTGGCTTAGGCTGATATTTTTGTAATAATCAATTCTTGTGCCATCATATGACTGTGATAAATTTAGTTCAGCAGATCAGTTAAAATAACATTTATTAATCACTCCTATGTGTTATGAACCAGAGTACATAACATAGTATAGTACTGTACTGTACCCTGAAAATATCCCAATAAATTTAACTAGTATCCAAGCCCTTGAAAAACTCTAGAATGGTAGTTCCAAATACTGGACATTAACAATTCTCATATATAATGTAATAGTTCTGTAAATATTGACTGTATTTCCCATACTCATAACTATTTTGTAACTACCAATTTGTAATTGTACTTCCTAATCACTTCACTTTTCTTGCCCATCCCCACAACAATCCTTCCATCTAGAAACCCTTAGTTTGTTCTCTGTATAAGTCTGTTTCTGTTTTGTTTGTTTATTCTGTTCTTTAGATTCTACGTGTAAGTGAGATCAGATGGTATTAATATTTGTCTTTCTCAGTCTGACTTATTTCATTTAGCGTAATATCCTCTAGGTCCATCTATATTGTTGCAAATAGTGAGATTTTGTTCTTTTTTATGGCACAGCAATACTCCATTTATAAATTATCACAATTTTTTTATCCAATTGTTTATTAATAGGCATTTCAGTTGTTTTCGTATTTTGGCAATTGTGAATTGTGCTGCAGTACACATAGGGGTGCATATATTTTTTTGAATTAATGTTTTGGATTTCTTTGGATAAATAACAAAGAATAGAATTGTTGAGTCATGCGATAGTTCTATTTTTAATTTTTTGTAGAATCTCCATAATGTTTTTCATAGTGGGTGTACTAATTTACAGTCCCACCAGCAGTCCACAAGGGTTCCCTTTTCTCCACATCCTTGCTGACACATGCCGTTTACAGGAATGAGGTGGTATTTCATTGTATTTTTTATTTGCATTTCTCTGATGATGAGTGACATCAAGCATCTCTTCATATGTCTATTGGCCCACCTGTATGTCCTCTTTTGAGAAATGTTCATTCAGGTCCTCTATTTTTTCAATTGGATTATTTGTTTTTTCGGTGTATGAGTTCTTTATAAATTTTGGCTGTTAGTCTCTTATCATATATACCCTTGGCAACTATCTTCTCCCATTAAGTAGGCTGTCTATACAAGAGGGAAGGGACTCTAAAATGATATTGTAAGGTTTAATATAAAAAAGTAGGTGCTCAATGAGTATTTATTATAATATTAGCTGTTTTTGTCTTTAGGTTTGATGAGCTTCTTTTCATTAAAGAGAAATGATTATTTTAATATTATAGTAAAGGCTTTAAAATAGCTGCATTTATTAATTTATTACTCTGTATCTAGTACTTTACATAAAATGTTTGTACTTTTTTCTATTGTATCAGTTAATGTATACTTATTACAGTAATTCTGGAAATTTCATGTAAGTGTAATAAAGACCACAAAAATCACCAATAATTCCATCACTCAAAGATAGTCATGATAAATATTTTGGCATAGATCTTTTGGTTATTTTTAAATGCATATTCTATACATATATTGGCACTTTAAATTAAATTAGTAATATATACTATATGCTATTGTTTTTCACTGAAGCAATTTATTTATTCATTAATTTACTAAATATTTATTGAGAATCCTAATTGATTTAAATATTCTATAGCATTTTTAGTGGCTGCATAGTATTCCATGGTGTTCTGTTTTCCAGAAGCATGGTGCTTTGTTCAGTCAAGTACTATTGGTCTTCTTTGGTGATCACACATTAGGCCACTATAAACCATGCTGGATGATTTTCTGAAATTGGAATTGCTCTGCAAAGGTGTGCACATATTTTAAAGGTAATAGTATATGTTGTCAAAAAGCTCTCCAGGAAAGTTGCATCAAGTTGTATTTCAGTCACTAAAAATGTGTTGTAAGGTGTATATGAAAGTATTCATTTCCCAGTAGTGTAGTCAACATTGTCAATAAAAAACAAATTGCCATTAGTCTCAATTCATATTTTTTTGCTTTAAAGCATGGTTGATCATTTTATTTTTCGTGTTTAATGAATTTAAATTTTTTAAAGTAATTTTCTTGATCCATAATTTTCTGCCCCCCCCTTTTTAATTGAGTCATTTTTTTTCACACTGCTGTGTGAAATATCTTAATATATTAAGGATAATAGCCCCCTAACTTTCTTTTATATGGGCTTAGATTTTTAAGTTTATTTGCTTTTTGGCTTTTTATTTTTATTTTTATGTGTGTAAGTTAATTTTTGCAAATAAAATCTCAACCTCTTTTGTTATGCTTTCTGCTGTTGTGTTTATGCTTAAAAAGTTTTCCTTATCAAATCAACATAATAGTAACTGACACTTTCTTCTAGTACTTTTTGAATTCATTGTTGCACACTTTATTTTTTAATGTATTGGAAATTGACTTTGGTGTATATGGTGAAATATTTTCTGAGTCCACAGTATGACTGAAGAATACATTTCCATTGACTTCATGTATGAATGCCAGCAGGATTAAGTACACACCTCTTTGGTTCAGTGTTTTTTTACCCAAAATTCTGTAGACATTGCTCCATTGTGTCTTACTTTACTGAAAAGGGCTTGATTTTTCTTTTTTTCACATAAAATGTATTCTTTATTCATTGCGTATACATGAATCGTGATTTATTCTTGAAATTGAATTTACCAAGATATGACCAGTCCTGATATTGGCCTGTTTTCATTATTTTTGCCTTAACTCTGATAAGTTTCTTTTAATATATGGATTCATGTATATTTTCTAAGTTCAGGAAAGTTTTCTTGTCTTACAGCTTTTGTACTATTTTGATTCCATTTGTTCTTTTCCCCTTTCTAGTTAACTCCAATGATATGTCATGGTGAATCACTTTCCTACATATCTAAATTCAAAATCTTTATTTCAGTAAGATTTTCTGTTCTGTTGATTCTCATCTTCAGTGCTTCTAAGACCTTCAGTTTAAAGTCTATGACCATAATTTTGTGTCTTTCAGATCTTTTATTTCATTGAGCTCCTCTACCTCTCAGCAGAGAGCCTTTCAGGTTAGACTGTTTTGGTATCAGTCATGTTTGGTCTTCTCTCTTTTTATAGTCATTTACATTTTTTAAAAATCGAGGACATAAAGAGGACACATACTTCTTCCTGTGACATGCTGATCTTTTTATTTTATGTTACCAAATATTTTTACTTGCTCCCCTGTTTATTTCTTGTCTTTAAAAAGAAGAGATATATCTAGAGCCAACATATGCCCCAAATGGTCAATAATAGTGCACTGTGTATAGCAGTGAGACCTCAAGTTCAGATCAAGGAAGAGATGCACTTAATCTAAGTCTCAGAGAATATAGAGAAGTTGAGGTTTGTCTTTCTTTCATTGACCATCCATCTTAATATACCTGGACGTGGAATCAATACCTTCAGGTTCTCCAACAGCCACTAGTTCAGAGTGTACAGATCCCAATGCTGGATGAAGGATTAGATTATACTAGTATTATGTTAAGTCCATGAATCTGGTGTAAATCCAGTACCACCATGCCATATATTTTAGAAAGGGATATACTTACATCTATGAGACCTAGCCCCTGTGTTTTAAGGAAATTTCTTAGATTAATTACAATTTAATTATTATGTTTTTTTTCTCCCTTATTGTTGATTCCTCTGCTTTTCATCTTCCCTATCTTGAACTGTTTTGATTTAGATATGGTTTCCTTTGTGTTGTAAGGTGTCATGTACACTCTGGCTAGAAGGTTGTAAAATATTTTTTTCCTAAATTCTTGAAAATCTGCTTACATGTGTGTCAAACATTTCTGAAATTTGGTGAGCCAATTTAATTTGGGAACTCAAGTTTTTCTGCAGTCAGAGAAATTTGATCTATTATCTGTGTCATTATCACATTTTATTTACTGTCCACCCCAACTACCTATCCTTCCTAATCTGCACTTGCAGTCCCTTATCTTTTCCCTGAGGATATTTATTTTTACATATTTGTTTTTTTTAGGACCTGAATTAGTGACACAAGAGATTTAAAAAAAAAATTCATCCTTTTCTTAAATTTATTTACTGCATTTTTAATTTGAAAATCATGTTGTTTATTTTTAGAACGCCTTTTGTCATGCTGAATTTCAGTCTCTGGTCTGCTTATTGTTTTTTGGTTCAGTAGTTGTCTTTGCCTCTGGCAGTTCTGTTTCACAAGGTAGCACATGTCTGCTAGGTGTCTCTCTGGCTGCTGGTATGTTAAAGGAACCTGTTGGGTGGTTGAGGAAGGAGGCAGCAGCTGCTCCAGTGGAAATTGTAATTAGTAGCTGCATTAGCTTCAGGATCAGAGGGAGACAGGGGCACTCACCTTCCTAGAATTTCACACAGTCCTAGCATTGGCCATTCCTGTTTGTTACTGGTAATGTAAGTTTTATAGATTTTATGTTATGAATCATGTACCACTTCCTAATCAGAAAAATTTTCTATATTTTGTCTTAACAAAAATGTAGCTCAGTTATACCCCCTTGACATTTTTCTCTCCTCTTTGCTAAGTCTGTTTTATAGGATTATATCACCTAAAATTTATTGGGAATAATGCCAGAACATAATGACATTACAAACACTGAGAGGTAGTATTTTTGGCAGTGAAGATTTAGAGTATAATTCTCTATAACCTTCTGTTGTCCAAATATTAATGGTTTATAAAAGTAATGGGGCATGAATAAAAATACATATTTTACTTAAAAATTACTTTTTATCATCGTGATTTCTATATTTTATATTTCTCCTCCTGTTCCTGGGTGAGTGTTAGAGCAGTAACTATTACCTGAAAAAATGCTGTCTTCTTCCCAAGACATTTCCATGGCACCTCAATAAATTAGCAAGGAAAGGCACCTAAGAAACTAGTAAATCAGCACCCTGGGCTTTGTCTTCCTCTCATTATACCATGTTCCCCGAGCATGAGGAGGCTATGTTTATTCCCTAAAACAGGCTTCCCATATGAATGATTGAAAAAAGTACATATTTTTTGGCTTTTCAGAAACTTTAGGGACATGTTTCACTTATTGTACGTAAAAACCTATTTTTGTGTGCATATTTAGACTACTGGGTACATGAGTACATATAATCTGTGTATATAGGTCTCTTCTCTCATTCTTTTCCTTCTTCCTATTCCCTGATGTGTGTTTAATGTCAATCGAATTTATATTCCTTGAGTAACCTGATACATATTAAACATTGTAGGCCCTGGAGAAAGAGAAATAAATATGTCATGGTCTTATCTGTGCATATTTAATTAGTAAGCACAGCATATAATTCTGGTAAAATGTTTAGTATGCTCATCAGGACACATTATTTTTAGATCATAAAATCCAAGTAAAACTCTACTTTTCATTGAGCCTTTGCAGAGGTAGCATAATTTTGTAGTTGGGCCACGTATGGGTAAATTATACAGAACTCAGGACAGGTGGGGAAATATGACTTATTCTCTTATTTTTATCCTTTTATCTGGACCCAGCCACAAAAATCAGTTGTCTGTTTCCCTGCCAAGTTAAAAAATTATCCTAAGTCCATAAAAATATTCACTGGCCCTTTCTGTTTCATAAATTTATATCTAATTTTAAAAAGCCTTTGTAGCCTAACGGACAGCATGTTATGACAGGAACCAAATACACTAATTTAGGGTCTTAGCCTATTGAATCCAGTAATACATCAAAATTTATTTCAATGATTTGATATAGAATACATCTCAAACATTAATTCAATGGAGTGGAAAATCTGTTTTTATAAATTATTTTAATCACAAAAACTTTCAGTAAATTCATCATATTTTGTAAGCTAATTTTATAGAAATCAGTACCTAGCCTGTGATCCAGCTGCAAGTACCTAAAAAGATACAAAGAAATGGTGTTGGAGTTCATTGTATATGTTTATATGTTTATAGCAGAAGCTAAGTTTTAGAATCACTAACATGTGTAATAGATTTCTATTCATAAATTAATTTGAAGGATTTACCTATAATCTGAAATAATACGTAACTGGAGTTGAGGAGTTTTTATATGATTTTAGAAACATTTGAATAACTTGAGTAATCTTTGATAAGTAGTAACATCATTCATTTGCCTTGATGAAGCAAAGTAAATAAATGGCCTAAAGTGAGCAATATTTAGACAGAAAACATTTTTTTCAAAAGAGTTGATTAGAAACTAAATGTTTTCAAAGGTTCTTACACTGTCAAAATGATAAAAGGCAGAAAGCTAGAGATCTTTTTTTCAGATCTACACAAGACAACGGACACGGGCACGGTATAAACCTTTCTGCAGGTAAGTATCTAAAACTAGATCTGTGCTCTTAGGGGATAGTGAGGTGGGGCCAGACTCATCAGAGAGACCTTAACTTTCTCAGGGCTTGTACCTAACTAAAGATACCTGGTCATAAAACCCCAAATTCTTCATTCTACTGTGAAAATCTCGTAGTGGGAGATTTACTTCCTGGGAGAGGCAGGAAGTATATCTGAGGCTTTTACAGGGACAACCACATGAGCACGGGCGCATGCGCGGGGGAGGGCAGTGACTCAGATTAAGTTTTGTTAAAATACGAGGTGCCTTTTGCAGCATGTGCCTCAGCGTGCAGCTGTAGCAGGAGGACAGAAAATGGGAAGGTCATTCCGTGGGACTCTCAGCAATCAGCCAATCTAGAGCTTATATAGTAAGAGCCAGGAGTAGAATAATCCTTGACTCCCCAGGGAGGTAATTGGTTTGTAATTGTGATACAGGACAATGATGTAATAGTTTGCTTAAGTCAGTCCATTTGAGTTAAAGACAGTGATCGGACTGGAAATGGGGCATTTAAAAAATATTTTACTTTTAGTATTTATCTTAGAAATTTATTTTAAATTTAATCGGTATGATTTTTTTCCAGGCTTATATGCAAATATAATGGCATAATCACTGCCAGAATTGCTTCAGATTTGTGAAGAGAACTTCAAATTAAACAGGAAAAAAAATATGCAATAAGTATATTGTTGGAGTTCTTTAAAAGAAATCTCACAAATTATCCATAATAAAATATTTTCCAGTATTTGGGCATTGAACTATCTACCTGAAATATATCTTCATAAATTATGTTTTGGCTTAAACAATGAGGTGATTTGTCTCACCTTAAAACCAAATAACTGGGCTATATTTGACTTAAACCAAATATATATATAGTTTTTGTTACCTAGAAATGGAGGGTGATTAAAATGTTTAAATCAGGAAATCATATTTTTTGTATTTTAATTTGATAAGTGGCAGCCAAATACTCTATTTTCCACTTTTTTGTTTTTGTTATTTTCCCTTCCCTTGGCTTTTGTGTAATAGACCAAATCATAACCTTCCTTTTATAGGTCCAGAGAACTGTTTGTCTTTGAACAAGAACATACAGAAAAGGCATGAGGTATTTCCTTTCTCAAATTTTAAAATAAAGAGCTCCAGTGTTTCCAGAATGAATTTTGAGGTTTATGGCTCTGAAAATTGCACGTTAAAAAGCACATTAGCAATTATTTCTGAATTGCACCAGAAATTATGGACCAGTTGAAAACAGATTGTTGATGTTCTCATGTCACCACCATAGGTGCCATCAAAGTCTTTTGAATGGAGATTTTTTGTTTGTGACTATATCCTTGCCCTATATCTTTTATCTAAACACCATTGCCTTTTCCTTCTTAAGAACTTACTGAAAGCAATTTCCAAGGATATAATGTGGTCTGCAGCTTAGAACATGTAAACAAAATTGGAAACTTTTATTTTCTATCTCTGATATTTGCCCATAGCAGTTTAGTAGCAAGTTCAGTATCTGAATATCCCTATTACAAAAAATAGAAGTTTAAATATTATTTATTCTCAGAGGTACTTAATTATCAGTAGGAAAGACCATGTTATTTAGTGATCTTCAGATCAAAATAATGGAAACATGCATCATTTTAATAGCATACAACTGTAATGGCTAAGGAATTATCTTTAGTGTGAGGGTAGTCCCCCTACACTTTATGATTTTGCTCAAAACACATAGGTAGCCTAAATTCTGAAGCTGAGATATATATCCATTGAGGGATTGGAAATTATTTCCTTTGCTTTTTGTTTTCTTAGTTTTCTGCATAAAAGAAATTGCAGATATTCTGTAGATGAAAGGTTTTGTTTATTTAAGGATTTCTTTGAACACATACCATTTTTTGGCCAAAGATCTTTAGAAGGTTGTGCGTAGAGTAGAAAACATAACAGCAGTGTAACTGGGGAGTAGATAGTCATTGTCAGTAGCATTTAGTAGAATGGACAAGACACAGTCCTTAATGTGGAAGAAGTGTTTGCTTTGATGAATAGTTATCACCGCTTAATTGGGTATTTCATGTGCTTTGATGGGCTTTTGGTTATTTATCATGTTTGTGTGTTCTCTTACTTCTTTGTACCTTCACACAAATGAAAGACTTCTTTTATTTATTTATTTTAAATTTTCATTAAATTTGTTAGAGTGACATTGGTTAGTAAAATTACACAGGTACCTGGTGTACAGTTCTTTTTTGTCTAAATGTTGCACCGTGTTCTCACCATCGAGAGTCATTTCTTTTTCATCACCATACATTTGAATCCCCCTCCCTCCTTCTCCACTAGCCTCCTCCCTTTCTCTCTGTCAACTACTAAATTATTGTCAGTGTACAAATTTTTTTATTTTCATTGTTTATTTATTCTGTTCTTTAGATTCCACATGTAAGTGAGATCATAAGGTAAAAGTATTACTTCCTTGAGCCACATTGGAAGAAAAATTGTCTTGAGTCACACGTAAAATACACTAGTACTAACAATAGCTGATGAGCTAACAATAAAAAAAAGGTTACAAAAAATCTCATAATATTTTAAGAATTTGTGTTGGGCTTCATTCAGAGCCATCCTGGGCTGAAGGTTGGCCATGCTCATTTTAAAAGTGTTTTTTTAAAGGGGAATTCGTGTTGTGCTTTGAACACTATAATCATTTGTTTAACTCATAAATATATGAAAATACTTGTACAGGTATTGAAAATAATGATTTTGCCTCTTGTGCTTAACCTCCCACTTGCTTTCATATTTTAGTCCTTTGGAGCTGTAACGCTCCATGATAGCTTCTGCTTTCCAAAAACTCCTAGTCTTCCTGCTCTGTCTTCTGTTAGTGATTACATTAGCTCAACAGTATTTAACTATAGTTTTCACGGTCAATTATTAATGAATATTTCATCTATCTGTAGTATTACTTTGCCAACAAAACTGCTGTAAAGTTAATTACCTGGCAGTTTTTTAAAGGATGAAATGGAGAGAAATGGCTTTTGCTGTTAAATTGTCCTGCCAGACAGGCTTCCATCGTTACAGGATAACAACAGATCTCTTTGATAACTAAGCCAAGCAGGTCACCCACTCTCTATTGTTCAAATGGTTGATAAAACATTCACAAAACCAAAATCTGGTGGGGTCTGGAACCTATATGGCTTTGTAATTTGGAAGGTATTTGATTATGTCTTTATAGATTGTTGCTGTTCTTTGAACCTTGTTTGAAAAAAAGGGGTTTATATTTCAACCTGCTGAGCTCCTCACATTTAAAAGAGAAAAAGTAGCTTCCAGAAATCCAGGTGCCCCAGGCAGCAGAGGTTTGCCTCACAAACAATGGCTGAGAGAAATACCTGGCCACAGGCAGGCACTTCAAGAGACAGCATTGTTAGACCCTTTGCCTTGTGGAGAACAGATGTTCAGGAAAAAGGTTACTGTACTTACAGGCTAAGGACTTTTGTCTTGTCTTGATTCATTAAAACATTTTTTTTTTCTCCATGAAAATATTGAGGCAATCGCTTTAAGGTTTTTAATCAGGAACTTTCTGTGCCCTTCTTAGGGAGAGCACAATCACCATATCCATCATGGTCAGATTTAGCAAATAAAAATACATGATGCCCAGTTAAATTTGAATTTCAGAAAACAAGAATGTCTCATGTGTCCTATATTTTATCTGGAAGCCCTATATTTTAAGGTTTTGTTTGTTTGTTTTAAATCTCAAATAAAAGTTGTGCTTATTTTCCTGTCACAGGCAGTAAAGGAATTCATGAACACAACAGCAATGAAAGTCAAGTTGAGATGATGATGTTACTTTGCAACATTTCATTTAATTTAGGTTAGGGCAGTTTTGTAAGTTTTTCTAAATCAAAGCAGTGGTTTCAAATAGGAGATTTTTACCTGGAAAATTAGTAAAACTCATTGAGGCATGATCAAGACGGCCTTAATATTTCCCTTTAGTTTGACTAAACTTTAAACAAAGTCTGCCTCATAGTAAAATACCTTTCTATTTTAAACAATTTACCTTTGTGTTTTAAAAAGGGATGTACAGGAAATAATGACTGTTCTGTATTTTAGCCCCAAAGCACATCCAAAAGCTTTAGGATTCTCACACAGAGTAAATCCAAAGAAAAGAGGATTTATATGAGACCATCTAAACATGTGGGGAATAAATTCTAAATTTAGAGAATAAAAAAGGCTTATTAAAATACGTTAGCTCATCACTTCTGGACTATGCTTTTGAAATAGCCAGTGAGCCTCCTTTAGGTGATTTCAGGCAGTGGTTCATTTTCTCTTAGTTAATAGACATGGATAAATAGAGAAAGAAGTATTTCTGACTAATATTTAATTCCTTGATGCTGGCACGTACCATCATGTTTATATAAGTATGCTTCTATTTATGGTTTGAGTATTTGTTTGGTTACATTTAAATTATAAAAATAAATTCAGTCCATAAGCATTTGAAGTGGATCCTAGCTGAGCTCACGTTGAGAATAAGCATCTTAACTGTTTGCTGAGCCAATGTGCTGGTGACCTGTAAGGCCATCTGTTAGCATACAGGGATATGCCTCAGAGATTTTGTTGTAGGCAAAAACAAAGATTTTTTTTTTAATGGCAGGAGCACATGGTGGTGAGTTTGTAGGGAAACATGAACAATGGAGGGAGCAGTGTAGGTACAGCCCATTTGGATTTTTGAACCTTTACAGAGTGAGGTGAAGAAAAAGCTGAAGGAGCTGCTTTTACAGGAGATGCTGCGACATTTGCCTCATACTTGTGAGAGGAGCTAGGCTGCTCCAAGGACAGTGGCAGAGCACTGGCCAAAGTACGTGGGAGGAGGCAGCACCTTCACATGGGTACAGACATTTCACAGGGCACATGAAGCAATGACAGTGACCAGTGGTTTCCCTGTGGGGAGGCAACTGGCAGAAGGAAAAGTTGGGAGCAGTTAACATAGCAGATTTATTTTTTCCCTTCAGAGACTCCCAGAAATACCAGGGCAGGGGACTTCATGAGTCAGTAGGGATGGTGACCCAGTGAATTTTGACGTCTACTGTGAATGCACCTCCTCTCTCCACAGGTTGGTGAGGTCTGGAGACGTCCATGCTATCCTCATCTATGGAGTTTCAAAATCACCATGATTATCCCTTTTTAGAAAAGGTGCATCTAAATACAAAAAATAAAAACAACAACAAATAGAACAACTGACTGATATTCACTAGTATAGTTTTGTTTCCACAGTCTGGGTTCAAACTTCTAGAATGTCTCTGTGCATATTAATGAGTTTAGTAATTAGATGAGGCCTGAGGAAGAATGTGTGGTTCAGAAGCAATTGGTCAACATTATTACAGTGTAACCTATAAATTGTATATTTATTGAGAAAGATTGCATTCTCAGTTATAGACTTTAAGAATTACATATTAAATTATCAGATAACTTATTTGATAGTAAAATGAGTATTACAGTTCTGTTTTCATTTACTTAGTGCTAGAACACCGCATTAAACTGCCCACGTGAAGGTGTGACCTCCCTGTGTTTCCAAATTTGCCAGCCTTTGGAGAGTCAGAGTTTTGCCAGTCACTGTCTGAGGTTGGAAAGAAGTTCATCTCATGTACTTTGATCAGCACATTTTATTTTAGTTGCTCTGCTGAAAATTGGAGATATGTTAGCTAGACAACGGCTGGTTTTCAACATATCCTATGTTATATTATTGTTCTTAGAACTTCAAAAAACTTCAAAGTGGGGAACACTGTTGGAGTACTATGGGATGTTGTGATTCAATATTAATTTAATTTATTAGGGTTCCTGCTTCCTTCCCTCCCCCCCCCCCCCCACTGATTTAGGGCTGTGTAACTGAAAACATTTCTGTTCTTGTCCAAAAATATATCTTGAAAAGCTGTTTATTTCATTTGCATTCTTTCACTATTGAAGCAACAGCACACTCCTCTACTTACTGACTGAAAGACACTGAACAATTCATTTGTTTTTCTTTTAGTCTCAGTTTTGTCATCTGTAAAGGGTGGATAAAAGCAGCCCTGATACTGATGCAGTAACAAACTATGATATGGTGGCGCCCAGTTTATCTCCTGGCTTTTGTAACACAGTTCTTATAAATAGCAAAGTCTTGGCTTTAAATTCTGGACTTTGGTCTTTTTTCTACCCAGTGTTGTAGGGTTATAATTGTAGTGTCTTCATTTCTGAATTCTGTACTTAGACTTGTCTCTGTCAATGATGTGGGAGAAAATGTATTTTTTAACTCTAGTAAATCTCCAACTCCACTATTTTCCTTTTATATTTTTTCATTTCTCTTAATTTTCCTAAAAAGTCTAGTTTGTGTTCTTATCATCTCATGCAAGGGTTACTGAGCAACATCTAACAGGTGTCTGACAGCAGCTTTCCCCTCTGCCATTTAATGCGTATTATATTGCTTGGATTATTTTCCTTGAAAAGCACATCATTCCCCTCATTAACAAAATAATATTTTGGCAGATTGATATTTAATTTATATTATGTCCTAATTTCTTTCCTTGCTTTTATGGCTTTTTATAACAAGAACATTCCCCCCACCCCCCCTGCCAATAACCCTCTTCATATATTCACTTCAGGAAGGAGGGTTGTTGTGGTTGTTTATTCCTGCCTCTCTGACTTTGTATACACTGTTCCCCTCTGCTGGCATGCTATTCCTTCTTCTCCACCCATCCTTCAGCGATCATTTAGGTTTTTCTTTGTCCTTGAAGCTTCCAATCCAAGTTATATGACAACCTGCCAAATACTTATCTCCGTAGTACTCTGTTACCAGTGATTTCTATGCATGCAACTAAGAGACCCCTGACATTTTTTATATTCTGATTAAATATACATAACATAAAACTTATAGTTTATCATTTTTGCATGTACAATTCAGTGACATTAAGTACATTCACATTGCCATGCAATCATCAGCATTGTTCATCGCCAGAAAGATTTCATCGTAACCAAACTGAAACTCTGTATCCATTAAACAATAACTCCTGTTCTTCCCCTCCCTCAGTCCCTGGTGATACCATTCTACTTTCTTCATCTATGAATTTGACTATTCTAGGTACCTCTATAAGTGAAATCATACACTGTACTTTCATGTCTGGCTTATTTCTTTTAGCATCAGCTTCTCAAAGTTAGTCGATTATAGTTAATGAACAATTGGGTTCTTTTTGCACTTTGGCTCTTGTGAATTATGCAATTATAAACATTGGTATTTAAATAAATATCTGTTCGAGTCCCTGCTTTCAGTTATTTTATATATACTCATATACCCAGAAGTGGAACTGTGGATCATTCTATGCTTAATTTATTGAGAAACTGTCATTCTATCTTCCACAGAGGTTGTGGCATTTTCTATTCCCATCAGCAATACAAAGGTTTCAGTTTCTCCATTTCCTTGCCAACTTTTCCGCTTTTTGGATAATAGTCATCCTAATGGATTTGAAGTGGTATTTCACCCTGCTTTTGACTTGAATTTCCCTAATGATAGTGATGTTGATTATCTTTTACTGTGTTTATTGGACATTTTTATATCTTTGGAGAAACGTCAAGTCCTTTGCCTGCATTTGGATTAGATTGTGTTTTTGTTTTTTATTAGGTTTTTTGGTGAGGATCTTTTAAACAGCATATTCTCAAAACAGTTTAACAAGTTTATGAAGACTTAAGTTAACACAAGAAACTTGAACTAATGCACTGTGTGTATGATGCACTGGGAACCATTGAGGAGGGTAGAGATTTTCAATGGTCGCAGATACCTTATTACTGAATTATTGGATATGTTATTTAAATATTTTCTGTCAATTTCTTTGTTTATAGCAGTTCTTCTCTTTGGTATCAGTGTGCCTGTCGGTAAGCAATTTTCTTTTTAACTTAATGTCTAAATCTGATTTTTTTTCTTAGAAATTAGATCCAATTTGTTAGAGTTACATATAAATTTAGACTAAATAAGCTCTCATGAAGGCTTGAGGGATGCACCTATGGATAAAGAGAAGAAGCTTTATTGTATGGATGGAGTTCACTATGCCAAACAGATTGCTTACTTCTGTTTTTTACTTATGGAACTAGATGAGATTTCTTGATGGTCTTTTCTGTAGAAGTAAGGTTTTGCAGGATATGATTTTCAAGCACAGAAGCCATATTTGGTTCTTTCCTTACTCTCTATTTATTACTATATTATGTTGACTATTCAGAGGGTACTTTATGTATATATTTTAGTTGCTCTCTAGTGGGTTCATTCAAGTTGTATCACAGGGCATTTTCCATTGCAATATTAATCAATTTTTTCATTGATTATTTTATTCTAAAATTATGGTCATTATCAGAATTATGGTCATTATGAAGAGGTCTTGAGATTTCTTTTAATACTTTAAAAAATATCAACCTATTAGTAGGCTTTGCTATGTTACAAATAACCCCAAAACTTAAGATGTCTCTTTAAACCAGTGGTTCTCAACTTGTGGATTGCTACCCCTTTGGGGGTCGAACGACCCTTTCACAGGGTTCGCCTAAGACCATCAGAAAACACATATCAGACGTTTACATTACGATTCATAACAGTAGCAAAATTACAGTTATGAAGTAGCAATGAAAATAATTTTATGGGTGTCACCACAACATGAAGAACTGTATTAAAGGGTCACGGCATTAGGAACATTGAGAACCACTGCTTTAAACCATTCACTTTAGTTCATTCACTCATGATTCTATGGGCTGACAATTTGGGTTAGGCTCAGCTGGGCAGTTCCTCTGATGGTCTCACTTGAGTTCACTCCTATGGCTGCAGTCACCTGGCAGGTAGGCTGGGACCTGGTTGGTTCCAGATGTCTTTACTCACAGTGTGGTAGTTGGCTTGGGTGACGAAAGTTACTGGGTCATATATCTCTACTCTCTACCAGACTAGCCCAAACTTCTCCACAGGGTTCCAAACCAACACGAAAGGGCATGGTGCAATATGCAAGCATCCTTCATGTATCTGTCTCATGTTTGCTAAGGTTCTTTGGCCAAAGAAGTCACATGGCTAAGTCCAGATTCAGGAGAAAGAGAAATGGATTCTTTCTCTACATGGAAGGAGTTGCAAACTACTATGATTATTATTTTGTTTTCAATCTACCACAGTATTGGTATCAAATCATGGCCTTGATTTTGTTGATGTAGCATTAGTCCCAAATGAAAACAGTATTTCTAAAAAATAATAATAATAACATAAAGATGTTCTGTATAGACAGATATAATAAATATAGGATCCTGAAATGCTGTGAGGTTTAGATATCTTCTTTGAATTTATAGTTTAAAACATTTCTCAATGGGTTTAAAAAAAATCAATTATTTGCCTTTTTAATCAGAGTTTCTAAGGTTAAGAAAATTACTGAAATATTCAAATCACTGTTTTAATCATATAAAACAACTGAATGCCAAAATTTTAACATCAAAGTATTCCCCAAATTAGCTTTGTTCTTTTAAATTTTAACTTCTATAGAATATTGTAAAAAAGAAAAAAGGGAGTAAAAAATCACATAGAGAATAAAATTTTTGTCATAAATCTATTGAAGTTATCTAAGTTGTTTGGAAGCTAATTATGACTGTGTGCAAAGCAAATGATGTGAGAACTGAATTAATGAAGACTAGCTCCCTCCCACAAGCTAATGAGGCATGCCTTATATCAATAGTGCCAGAGATTGAAAAATTGAACCTCTTGATGTTGAGAAAAAAGGAGCAGCCCAGGTTGAGGATAACATGCAAGACCAAGGGAGTTCCCAAAGGCATTCTCTGCACTTCATAGTTTTTGCTTACTTTTCTGTGATTTCTATGATTCTATCAAGTGTGGAATCCCTGAAATTCCTTCATCCTTTGTCCCCTATTCAAAAAAATAATTCATAGACATCGCAGTTTACTTTAGTCCCACAGAGTCAATGCAGGTCAGAAGTGCTAAAATTCAAATGCATTTCCATTTTTCAGATGTTGGCACTTAACTTCAGTGCAATGGAATCCTCTCTTTATCCTCTTGTTGGCATGGCCATATAGGTGATTTTCAACAAGGTTCTTTTTATGTGTTCTTTGCACCGTTAGTGTGTGTGTGTGTTTGTGTGTGTGTGTGCATGTGCGTGCACATACATATGAGGGCTGTCCAGAAAAAATCCAGCCATAATGCTTCTGTTTTTCATATTACATTGTTTGATACTTTCTGGACAGCCCTCATGTATATATAAACTTAATAGATAGTGCCAGAAACTATTCTTTTATTATTATTATTTTTTTGTTATGTGGGTAGTTCCCTGGCTGGGAATCAAACCCAGGCCACAGTATTGACAGTGCTGAAGCCTTGGCCACTACACCACCAGGGAACTCCGCAGAAACTGTTCTAAGCAATTTATTTGTATTAACAGCACTATGAGGTAGGTGCTAAAATTATCTCTACTTATAGATGAGAAAACTGAGGTACAAATAAATTAAATTATTTAAACCAGGACATACTGCTGATAAGTGATGCCATCTGGTTCCAGAGCCCACATTTTTAACTACTATGTAGTATACTCCATCTCCATATGTAAAATAGTTTGACTCTTTTGGGAGAGATGGATTTAATCAATATAACAGAGAATCCTTAATATATTGGGCCTAATTCAACCATGCAGATAAAATATTTTAAGGAGTAATTGAATATTAATCTTAAAATGAGAAGATAGTATCTTAGATCTTACATTGTTCACTTAATAGTTGTGTGAACTTCATATAAACATTTCAACTAATGCTGTAAGAATTTTATATAGTTAATTGTATGAAAATCCATAGAAAGACATTAAGATTTATTACCATTTATAAAATAGAGTACTGCCGTATAAATTGGAAACCGAGTCTAACTCTTATTTTGCACTAGTTTGTTGTGATTGGATAAATCACTTAAAATTCTCTTATTCTCCCATTTATAAAATAAGAACTTTAAAAACATTATCTTCTAAAACTATCATAGAAATGTTGGAAAGAAAGATGAGAAAGTAAATGAAAATGCATGCTATAAATCCAAACTGGTAACATTGCTACTAAGTTCTATGTGATATTTAGGTTCTTTTTAATGTCTCTCTTGTGTGCAAACAGGTATTGGTATTGAGAAAAGTTGGTGGTTATTGAAATCATACAATTCTTATTTTGGCCAGAAGGCTGCGTGATTTATCCTCATGTTTCTTTCCTTCGTGACTTTACATTAAATTTTCTGAAGCTTCTAAGTGTGAGGGAGCCAATGATAATATGTTTTAAAATATTTTAATAATATATATAATGTATATGTTTATATACATGCCTATACACACACACACATAGATATATTTTTCTCCTTTAGAATCAGAGAGATTATTACAATTGGAGGCATTTTGAAAGTTGATTTCATTGAAACCCTACCTTTTTTTTGACTGATAATAATGTAACTCATTGTTGTCATTTAACCACTATTACCAAGTTGGGAGTAGAACCAAGTCTCCTCAAATATAATCCAGGACATTTTCCACTTTCCATGGTAGTAGTTACCATATTTTTCCATGTATAAGACAATACTTTGGTCTAAATTGTTAGTCCCAATATTGGAGGTTGTCTTATACATGGGAGTAAATAGTTGATATTGATTTCTTAATGTTGGGTTAAAAAAGTAGGGGTAATCTTATACATGGGGTAGCTTATACACAAAAAAATACAGTACCTCTTCTACCAGTGTTCTGACTTACTTTCTTTGATGTTATTCTTTCTTTTCACTTCTTCCCACTAAGTTTACTCCTTTTCTTATTTTAAAATTCCCCCTCTTTTTTATTCTCACAATAACTTTTAGGTTAGAGAAATTTTTAAAATTTTTATTAAATTTATTGGGGTGGCACTGGTTAATAAAATTATATAGGTTCCAAGTGTACAATTCTATAATATGGCATCTACAGATTGCATTATGTGTTCACTACTGAGGATCACTTCTCCTTCCATCACCATATATTTGACTCCTTTTACCCTCTTCTACCACTCCCTTCTCTGTTACCTTCAGGTAACCACTAAACTGTTGTCTGTGTCTATGGGTTTTTGTTTGTCTTGTTCCTTTGTTGCTTTCAGTTTTATATCCCACATATTAGTGAAGTCACATGATTCTTGACTTTTCCTGTATGAATTATTTCACTTAGCATGTTTAATTAACCCCATGTGCTTTTGACTTTCTGGTCAACCTGGTAGGATGACCAGATTTGATATGCTCTAACATCTAGATCACTGATGTTATTTCTCTTAGATTTGAAAGAAAAGTTTATATAGGAATTATATGAGAATGGAGGATACACCTCTTTTGGATTATTTTCCTTGCATTCTTTTAAAAAGAGCATAGTGGCTTATTATATGAGTAAAAGGTGATTTTTATTCATAGTATGTATCTTATAACTTCACTTTAAAAGAGATAGATAGAGAATATGATTAAGGGACTGGATGTGTAAAAATAGCCTCGTTTGTTAAATACATCTTAGTACCAAAGGCAATCATTAAAACTCTAATTAGGAAAGTATAGGACCCAAAAAAAAAAAACCAAAAAAAATTACCTAGAGAGTAATTTATTGAGCTCATTCATGCCTCTGGTGAGCGGTTTTGGGCAGCCAGGCCAAGCTTTCCTGAATTACCCATTATATGGCTGCATTATAAGTGACTGAACATTAAATAGAACGAAACAAGGTCCTGACCTGGTGGGATAATTCTTCTGTTACTTCTGCATTTCACTTCATAAATAGGCCTGGTTTCCATGATGGACACACATAAAAAATTTACTGTTGCATAAGAATTCTCAAGAAGGAAACTTTGCTTGTGGCTTGGGTACACTTTTGAAAGGGAAGTGACGACAGTGCTTACCAGTTTTTTATGAAAATTTAATGATATAAAACTTATGATATAAAATGAAATATTGGATTAACTTGTGACAGGTTGTCTTTAATGACAGTTCAGGATACAGATAGCTCATTCCAGAGACCATTTACCTAAGACTTTTAAATTAAATTTTCTAAGTGCCTCGCTTGTTCAACCCTACATTTAAAGCAAGTGGTATTCCACTTCAGGGAAATGAAACCACTTATGGTCATAAAATAATAGACTCAATAAAGAGGTAAGTGTACCAAAAATCTGAAGGGTATTACTGTAAATAAAAATCTTTATTAAGAACTAAAGAGTGCAAATTGATTTTAAAGGTTGTTGACCTTTCTGGCACATGATAAAATACAGTAATGATAATCAATATTAAAATGCCTCCTAGGAAGGAGGATTCCTGAAGTGACAGAACTCCAGTCCTGCAGATAAGACAGCATGCACTATGACTTTCACGAGGAGGGTCTAGTTTGTAAAAGTGATGGGTTGCCTGTTGTAGGACTCTGAGAATGAGACCCACACATGAAAGCAAAGGGTGAGTTCACCATTAGGTTTATTTGAACAAGGATTCTTTTTTACAAAAAGTTTTTACCCAAGTCAATCAGTCAGTTGTTTGTTGTCTGTAGGGTATGTTGGCAAATAGGGGTGGACCCAAGGAAAATTGCTTTAGTTAATAGATGAAATAAGTATTCCTCTCTCAATAGTTTTTTGTATCTTTTTTCTCCTTTTAAATACACTCTCTTCTACACTCATACACACCAATACTCTCATCTTCTCTGTTCTCTTGTGTAATGGAACTAATAGAGGCTAAAGTAAACCTAAGGAGTTTGTGCCTGAAAGTGACATTGATTCTTCCTCGTTCATCCCAGGAATCCTGGCTGTTTAAAAGAGAACAGGCAATGCTTTCCTTAAAAGAGATAAATAATAACTAATAGTATTATACCAACTTTGCATATTGGGGAATTTAGATTGAGGGACAATAAACCACTTATTCAAGATCACACAGTGAGGCAGTTGTAAAATCAGAATTTGCACCCAGCTCTAGTTACTAACTAAGCCCATGATCATTGAGCTCTGTTATTTCCCAGTCTCTGGTGGATAGGTTGTAGAAAATTCCTTGTGTAGGAAGAGTGAGAAGGAGTTCCTGGTCTCCCACAGACTCATGCTTTATACCCCCACCAAATCTGCCTGTACACGGGAGCCATTCATCTGGTCCAGTAGAAGCTGCCCTGCATGCTGATTCATGGCTATTCATGCTGGCTTTACCTCAGCCTTGGCCTTCCTTTAAATTTACAGCAAGGCTTGATTGTTATGATTTTGACTCTTGCACGTTCTCCATTTCCTCTCATTCTTTCAGGTTTCCTCTCTCCTGGGGTTCCCCAGGCTCCAGTTCTGTCACTATGGTTCAATTCACCTCTCACTTGTCTCATGAGTCTTGAGAAGTTCTAAGGGTACAATGAGGACAGAAACAAAGGGCATAGAAGATGCTTTGAGGCTTTTATGCCATGCACCTGCTCTAGCCTGCTCCTACCTCTTTGGAGCGTACTCCCTCTTGTAGTAAACTATCTCTTTGTTTCACCTCCAAAAATAAAAAGATGCTTCGAATTAGTTGTTTATTCTTATTGATGACATTAAACACTTAAATATCCAAGTAGAAAGTATAATATATAGAATTTCATAATGTCAGAATCAATCTTTACCTGTTTTTCTCTACATGCATGTTCAGTCAAGTCCAAGGCTTGGATTATTTTGGACAAGTCACAATAACCTTTAGTGAAGGTTTCTTCCACTGTAGGAGGTAAGAAAAAGTTCTCTATAGAAGGAATAACCTTATAAAAATGACTTGAGAATTTGCTTCTCTTATTTTTTACTCATTTATGAGTAAAGATAAGTAATGTGTCAGAGTTCTCCAGAGAATCAGAATCAGTAGGGTGTATGTGTGTGTGTGTGTGTGTGCCTGTGTGTGTGTTCGTGTGCATGTGTGTGTGTGCGCGTGCGTTTGTGTGTGCGTGCGTGTGTGTGTGCGTGTGTGTGTGTGTGTATCTTTATATATACAGATCTCTTTTTATAAAGGGCTTGGTTATAAGGAATCAGTTTCCATAATGATGAAGGCTGATGGGTTAATTCTGATCTGAGTCTGAAGGTCTGTGAACAGGAGAGCCAATGGTATGAGGTTTGGTGCAAAGGCCGGCAGGCTTGAGCCTCAGGAAGAACTGATGTCTTCTTTTGAGGACAAGGGCAAGAAAAGAAGGATGTCCCAGTCAAGGCAGCCAGGCAGGAGGAGGTTCCTTTTCCTCACTAAAGGGTCAGCCTTTTCGTTATGTTAGGCCTTGAGCTGATTGAGTGAAAACCGTTCACATTAGTGAAGGCAATCTGCTTTACTTAGCCTTCCAATTCCAATGTCAGTCTCCAAACAAACAAACAAACACACACACACACACACACACACACACACACACACAAAAACCTTCACAGAAACACTAAGAATAATGTTTGACCATCTATCTAGGCACCCTGTGACCCAGTCAAGTTTACACATAAAATGAATCATTGGAAGTAATGTTTCTAAATATAAGTAATGTTTCTTCATTTCTGTGCTCAGCTGTTTCTTACAGCTAACTATACACAAAATCAGCCTTTGGCCTAGTTACCCAAGATAATAGATTTGCTCAGTCTTGTTGTCCTGACTAGTAATAGTGTCTCCTATTTCTTGGAAAAGTCTAGATGACGTGAACATCCTATCTATACAGAATTTAATGCGATGCCAGATTGAAGCTATTTTAAAATAACATCTAGCTTGAAATAGTTTCTTTAGTTTTCTCTCCAAGCGAATTGACCAGTATATCTCTTGTTACATTTGCAGTTCTGTCTCTACTCTTTCCTGAGTTTGTTCTTGCTGACCACTCTTCTGTTTTGTGGTTGTGGACTTTCTTTTTTCTCGTCCTGCATGGACTTACTTACCCATATAATCAATGCCTGTGAACTCTAGTAGGCTGCCAAGGGATGGTTTCTTCCACGTCCATTAATACTAGTTATAATTTCTTACATTTAGTCAAGACTAGAAAAATTTGAGAAGGTGAGATTAGCAGGCACATGACTTTTAAACCAATTATTTAAATTCTTAGTGCTAATTTTGTAGCTTTACTTATACAGAAAAGCATTCACATTTGTCTATTGTGGTAGTATAATAGCTAAACTGATTAGTGCCCAGAGCTAATGAAACCAACAGCATTGTCTGACTTCCTATGACTGGCCATTGTCTTGGCCTTATCTCTACCCAAGGCCTGCCTCTGTGGTCCTCTCTCTCATTATAGATGAGGACACTATTGTTGGTTACTAGGGCTGGGGAGAAAAAGAGAGGATCAGCTTCTTTTATGCCAGCAAAACAATTCATGGCACGCACTGGGGGAGGCAGGTGGGGCTCAGCAGGACAGTCTTTTTATGTTAAGGTCAGCAAGTTATTAAATATTCTCCATAGGGAGGTGATTGAATTAAATAATTAGTGAATGTAAAGTACTTTAAATTGCTAATTATTATGCCTTGTGGGTCTACTTTGCAGATGATCTGCAGTCAGTGGATCTATCCCGAGGCATGCGACTCAGGATGCTGCTCTCTCTCACTTATCTCCACTCCCCACAAGTGTTTATAATTATATCGTGGATGGGTGTTGGTACTTTACAGCATTTACAAATGTAAGCTACCATTGTGAGTTCTCAAACTTTGGTACCTAAGAAAAACAGGACAAGATAACAAGGAAAGCTTTTCAGGAGAAAAGGCAGATTAGAAACACTGAATTAGCAAACTGCTCCCGCTATTAATCATGTATCACCATACCAACATAAGAGCTATTAGCTTGTGCTGTATAGGAAAAAAACCTAGAAATAGGGCTCAACTACTGATAAGTCTGTTATGGGCTCTGCTTTTTCCAAATGTTCAATTTAATCTCCTGTTGTAACATGGATTTTTGAATGGTAGAGAAGCAATTACTCTGGTCCTAGAAGATCAGGCTTTTCCCCATTAAAGACTTATAGCCAACTTTAGAGATGATTTAAGAAGCTATCTGACATATACAATATGTAAAATTGAATAACCCATAGTCAATCATGTCAGTATGGTTTTCAATAGATTTTAAATAATGTATCTTTGTTAATGAGCTTGCTATGTTTAGTAGCCCCATCTTTACTATGCAGGCCACAGGGTACATAATAAAATTTAAATAGCACTCACTGAAAAGTTCGTATGGAATTAATTAAATATACTTGACACTATTACTTTTGAGTGGAGTATTTGTAGGAGAGAGGAGAATGAAATTAAAATTGAGTGTGATATAGAGCATAGGGGCAGAATGAAGTGAATCATTAGAAATCAATGATGCTAAAATAAAGGAGAATGAAGTATTTCAAAGAGGAGGTCTGGAAACAACTTTAACTTACATTCTCCTTAGCCTTGCATTACTATACCTCTTTCTCATGTATGATTTGAAAAGGAAAACAAAACAAAACAAAAGGTGGATAAAGCAGTGATTGGTAATGACTTTGTGCATTTGTGCAGACCCAGGCTTGAGGAAAACTGATTACTGCATGCAGCATTTGGAGAGATGGACCCTCCAGAGGCTTCTTGGAGACGGGGTGGGGGGAGTTAGGGGAAGAGGGAAGGGGAGGGGAGGGGAGGGCTGGGGTGAAGAGGGGAGTAAAGGAAACAACCTCACTATCTCCTTAGGCCGTAGAAAAGGTAGGAGGGCAGAAAGAGAGCTGGAAGTAACCTCTGGGGGTGGCTCCGAATGGCAACATATGCGGTGCTTGAAAGAAAGCGTGGAGTCTGAATCTAGCCTACCTCAGGCTGTGCACCCAACTGTCTCATGTACTAGCTGTGTGTCCTTAGGTAGATTATTTAATCTCCCTGCACCTCAGTTTTTTGATCTGTAAAATGGGGGCAATATTTGATTGCTACAAAAATTAAAGTAGCTAGAATAATACATAGGATATAAGCACTATATAAATGCTTGTTATGAAATAAAGTAATTAAAATTATTCTCAATAAATTGAAATTACTGTTATTAAATAAAAATATACAAATTATTGTTATTAATGAACATGAAAGATATGCAAAATTGAGTTTCTGGTCCATAGCTGAGAACAAATTAGTTGTGATTAACTATTATGCAATGAATTATTTCCTAATTGACTTCTAAGAAAGATAGTGTAATACAGGCAGAAGAGTACTAGACTGTAGGGATCAAACATCTGCGTTCACATTGGGATTCTGCTGTTGGTATATATTCCAGACTGACGTCTCCTCTTTTCCCCGGAGACCCTTTTACACCCATGGATCCTCTTTCAATCCGTAGCACCAACTGTGACTTTCCCCTCTCTCTTCCTGAAATCACCCCTTGCCAGGTGGAGCCAACATGAGGTCCCTTATGCATATTATTTCTCTTGGGCTTTTGCCATCCCCTTGCATTCCAGATCTTGACTATCACACCGTCTGGTAGTCCGCTGCTGCATTCATCTTTGCAAAGTGCCATTCCTTATGATTCTGTTTCTCCTCTGATTGGCAACCACCCTCTGCTCCTCATGTTTTTAACAGAATCAAATCAATCTGTATTTGCAGGGTATTCTAGATTTTTTTGTGATGTGATCTCAGCCTCACTCCTTGGTGTCAGTATGTCCCTTATTGATCCAACCAAACTAAGCCAAATGTATCGAGCTCCTGCTCTACCTACTCACTTCTCATTCTGCTTTTCTTCTCTTCTAGTCTTCCCAACCTCCACCACCCAGTTACAAACCTACCTTTTAGGAAGTTTTTCCTCCTGTTTCTGATTTTCCATAGCTTTAATCCCCTTTAAGATATTGTATACATTCTAGTTTGCTCTTACATTATAGCAATGTTATTACAGTTATGTGGGCAGGTGTCTTACTTCTGCTCCTTGTACCTAAGTTTTCTGAGGTTGGGCTGGGTTTTTATAATCTTGATATTCTTTGCACTCCTTAAGGTATTGCCTTAAACTTAGTAGGCACTCAAATATGTGATGAATAAATCAGTTAAATTAATAAATAAATACCATTAACTGTGTGACTCAGGAAATCTCATTTTTGGCTTGGATTCCCTTATTTACAAAATAATAAGGTTAAAAGAGATTCTCGCGCTTATTTTTGTTTTCTTCCAATTTATAAAGTATATGATTCTAAATCATTCCATGCCATCATATAAAGGAAAACTGCAGCATATTTGAAATAAGTCCAAAACCCACTATGTATATAATGAGTATTTCAGTTTCTTCAACTTTTACTATTTTTAATTCCCTGCTAGTGTTATCATATTAAGCACAAATGCCATTATTATTTAGAATGAATTAATAAAAAATAAACTTTTCTCAAATAAAGGAATGTGTAATGGGATTTTTAGTGGCTTATAGAATCTCTTTATAGCAAAGCATTCACAGTCTGACAGATTTTCCCCAAATTTTGGGTTGTTGCTATTTGGTAAAAAGCACCGAGCTTATGTATTTATTTTAATTTTAATTTTAGGTAAGTTGATTATTGTTAGTGGTTCATTTTTAAAAATATTTTTACACTCATTTTAAATTTCAGATTTTCATTGTTTTATTATCAGCTATATCCAGGCTCCTGCACAGATGTTGCTGCCGTGGTCCAGGGCTAATGAGGATTCCTGAGAAGTTCTCCGTGTTTATGGTGAGTGCAGTGCACTCTGTTTCTTTGTGTACACAGAGGATGTAATGAGATATGGACAATAACTGAATCAGTGGAATAGCAAGATACTTTCTACTGGCATTTTACTGTATTTTCAAAGAATGTTTTGACAGGGGATGTCACTTTGAGTCATCACTCAGTTAAACAGATCGATGCATGCATTTCAATTCTTGGCTTAGTATGAAAATTGTATTCCACCGAATGTTTGAATTTAAAAGTATTATTATCTAATATACAAGCAAAATAATTCCAGTGCTTATCTTGCATCCTACTTGAGAGAGACAGTGAGAGTTTCTGTAATGTGTTTGTAGCAAGTCTGGGGTTTTGAGGTCATTTTATCACATGACTTGATGTTTATACATCTGTGACTTTCCATGTATAGGAAATTTTTATGTCTTATGAAAAGATTGCCATTGACAGCTCCTCCTTTGGTGGTTGGAATAATTCAACTTTCAGTTTATAATTGCTTCTTTGCTTTGCTTTGTATTATGCAGAGGGTGCAGCCCAGAGAGCTATGATAGCTACACGAATCTGTACAGATCATGCATACAGCTGATTCTTTGAAGAGATGAGGTTTGGATCCTAATCTCCTGACTCAAAGCAGTGCTCTTCTGCAAATTCTCTAGTCCAGTTAAGTTTTAAAGTTCTTGGGAGAACTGGCATTGCTTTCTAGCTCGATTGATACAGGCTACCTAAAATCTATTAATAACTGAAAACTATGAGTTGTTTTTAAAACTCCCTTTATTATAATAATGCAAATTCTTTTCCAAAATTCTGAAGTAGTTTGGGACTTTTTGCTGAAAGTTTAAAGGTCTCAAAACACCTCACCCTGCTTCAGCCTAGGAGAATCAAAGGAATCCTTCAAAGATCTCAAGTTTGAAAAATATCAGAAACTCCTACTTGTAGAATAGTTCAAAGCAATCAGAGGAGAATCATGAGGGATTTGTGTGGAAAGTTAGTATCCAAATATATTTTTCCTCTGAACTTCACATAGGTTTCTAAATTCAGTTGTATTAACATTTTTATAAATTCTCTCATAACTCCGCAGTTCAGCATCACCTGAAATCATAGCCTCTACTCCATCTTTAATGTTGAGATAGCTGTCACGTCTCACAGACTTCTGAGATACCTGCTTTCCCTCTATTTGCCCTCTGCTTCTCTTATATGTGGAAGGAGAGATTGTCTAAAAATTTTTATTTTTCTCCACCTCTGTTTTTGTAGGCAAGTCCAGATTTGCATTTTTATCACTCTTCTTGCAAAACCCATCGGCTTTGCAGTGGAGTTTTAATAGCTCTTTATTGCTAGTTCTCAAAATTAGTGCATGATTATTTATTGTCCTACATAGGTTTATAAGCAAGCTCCATTCTGTTCCCTATTATTTTTTTCCTGGTCCAGTAGATTTCTAGTATCTACTAGTGATGTGTGTGTGTGTGTGTGTGTGTGTGTGTGTGACTAGTGCAAGAACCTAATACCGAGCACGCCCTGCCTATGTTTATACATGTACACAAAGTCAGATAGGTCCACATCTATCAGAGCTTCAGTGAAATTCCACCTCTGTGAGTCCCTGCCAGGGAGGTCCTGCACCCTACAGAGGGGTCAGTTTTTATTTGCTGCAACTCTGGGTGTGCCGGACAGGATTTGGAAATTGTGAACACCAGTTTTCACCCTTCATCCCTTTGCTATTTAGCAGTGCCCTCAGCAGTATTATATCTCAAAGACTTAATTTGTCTTGATTCCTTCACTCAACAAATATACTTGAACATTTAGTTAAGAGCAAGTCTCTTCTGCTGGCATATACAGTAGATGCTGTTATCTGGAACTCAAGCAATCAGCACACTCAAGCAACCAGCAAAAATATTTTTTGCTGGTTGCTTGAGATTTTGCTGATTGCTTGAGTTCCAGTAAATGAAGAGTCTACTTACATTTATGTGGTGTCTTCCAATTCCCTATGGTGGTAGTTAACTTAGAGTCTAATATATATGATCATTAGGTTTGTAGTAAAATATTTCAGTCCTTGGCTTTTTTTTTCTGCTTCTTGGAAGTCTGTGCAAATGTTATTTCAGTTCTGATTCTTTGCCTGAGTCCTTTTGTGTAACTGCATCATTGGAACGAACTGCATGTAGTGAAGGTAGATTTCAAGAGGGTCATAAAGGTTTCTGACTTCCCTCTTGCCTCTCCTTCCAACCCCTAAAATGCCAGCTCAGGGTGTGATTATTCTGGTACTTTGGAATCATTTATTTAACTTGTTTTTTGTTTTGTTTTGAATGAAAACTTAAGCTTGGTATTTTATTGCATGTTATTACCAATTGTCAATACTTTCAGGAGAGTAAGCTTTAATGATGAGAAGAAGGTGAAGGAAAATTGAAGATCTGGTCACTTTGAGGAAGAATACCTCTTGGGTAGAAGGAAGCACTGCTGTGAGAGAAAGCCAGAGTACCCAAGGCACTGAGAATAAATTGATCATAACCTATTGTTGGTTTAGAGAACTGTTACTGTAACTGTGGTTCTCATCCTGTGTTGGGAGTTATCTCAGGGAGGAGAGAAATAAGTAGTCTAACTTCCTTATTATGTTGGCTGCTTAGACTTCCAGTGTCTGCTGATTCAGTCTAAGGCAGACATGTTTAACCTATGGCCCAGGATGGCTTTGAATGCAGCCCAATGCAAATTCTTAACATATTATGAGAGTTTTTTGTGGCCTTTTTTAAGCGCATCAGCTTTCATTATTGTTAGAGTATTTTATTTGTTGCCAAGGTCATTCTTTTTCTGATGTGGCCCAGGGAAGCCAAAAGGTTGGACACTGCTAGTCTAAAGGAAATCATTTGGAATATCAGATTCAACAGTATTTTATTATTTTTTTATGATCCAGGGTGAGGAGTGGGTACAGTGTGTGGAAAGAGAGAAGTAATGCATATTTTGCTTACTTTACTATATACTTACAGTTTTCATCAATTATACTTCTCTCTAGGACAGTGTTAAGTATAGACACGAGAGTCAGGAAGCCTGATTTCATATCATGGCTGTGCCACTTAATCACAGCGTGACCTTGAACATGCCAGCCCTACTGTACTTAAGTTTCCTCTGAAATGGGGAATAGTAACAGGATTGACCTCGCAGGGTGGTTGTAAGTATATATGGAGAGTATTTAGCACAGTTTGTAGAATAATGATAGGTATAAATTATATTGAAGTTTAATTTAACCAGTCCCTTTATGATTTCATTTAACTTTAGAATAGTTGTTTAACATCCCGTTAGTTATTATTCCAAACACTTTCAATGGCTATTGACTATAATATTTTCTTTATCCTTTCATAGTCCAATGTATGATAGCTATTTTCTGAATTTGTTGGTTCCTGTGAATTACTTCCCTTTTCAGAGTATTTACTCCCGGTGGGTCTTAATTGGACAACATTATAAGACACATTTTGTGTTTCAGCTGTTTTGTTCATTCAACTGTTACTCCTGTGCTCTTTAGTTTAAAAAAGGTAAAAACTGTGACAAAAGCACAGGCTGAGTTTACAATTGCCCAGCAAATCTTTTCTTTCAACTTTCATATACAAAGTACTCCAAACAATCTCACAAGCGCACTCATCTTTTGTTTTTACCAAAGTAGCTTTACAAAAGACTTTCTCTGAATGATCCTTTCTCGACTACTTAAAGTTACAACTTTCTAATCAACACTTGCTGTTCTCCCAAGTAGGTCTGAATTTATTTTCTTAGACCTGGTTTTGGTACCCTCTTTTAGCACATCTGGTTTGTATTTCTGAATTAACGCTATTGTTAAATGTGTCTGTAGTAGACACAATTTGGTATGGTTGCCTTGCTCATGATAACGTCCCAGTTGGTTATGAATTTGCTCCTCTCCTTGTTCAAGTGATGGACTCTACTCCTGGCTACAAATGAACAATCTAGGCTAATCATAGTGCCTGCTCCTGGCCCACAAACGTTTATAGTATCCAAAAGGGGCTAATAACATACAAACCAGATCAAGTTTGCAAATTTGAGAAAGAACTTTTATTTTAAATTTGTCAGTAGCAATAAGATGTTAGCTTCGAACTGCCTCCAGTCATATTTCCAGACCCCTGTTCACAGCTGACCCAGGAGAAGTAGAGATACAATTTAAAAGGAAGAGAGAGCATCTGACTGGCATTTGAGTTCTTGGATCCACTATGGGAAGCTAGACCTACTCCTTGTCTTTTGACTGTGGATGTTCTGTTTAGGCTTAAGCTTGATTGAGGACCACCTTTTGGATATGCAGTCATTTGTGGGCGGGGAGGAGACTGTGATTGGCCCCACCTGTTCATTCCATAGCCAGGAGTAGAGTCTGTTACCTGAACGAAGAAGGCAGCGTATTCACAACCAGCTGGGACTTAATCATGAGCAATGCAACCACACCAAGCTGTGTCTATTACACGTTTAATAATAGCATTATTTCAGAAATAAATCACTTGAAAGTAAAAAATTCTTAGCAATACAATGCATTTAATCTTCAACCTCGAAGTCAATAAAAACGGTCTTGATATTTTAAATTTAAGCCTTACTAGCAATTTAGGTCTGAGAAAGCCTAGGCCAGAATTCTAGCACAGAGAGCATTTACAGCTCTTCCAAAGCCCTTTTACCACCGCTGTGTAAATAAACATTGTAAGATAAGTGAGCTTAAATGCAGCGAGTCCTCCCTGAGGAGAGGTGCAATCGCCCCAACCTAGGTTCAAATCCTGATGGCAGCTTACTGCGCAGGGGATCTTGAGCCCATGGTTGACAGTTTTCCTTTGTAAAATGAGGATTGTAATGATCCTATGGTGTGGTTGTGAGAGGTAAAAAGTAGTGAATAAAGCAGATCTTCTTTGGCTTTTTGTTTCCTAGTATAAACATGTCTCGTATCTTTCTTCCCTTTTGTTGGCATTTGAGCGTCGGCATAGTCTTCCTGTTCTGCTGCAGAAATATGCATACATATTTGGGGTGGGATGGCGAGGGTTGATACTGGTCTTGGCAGCAGACCATAAGAGTTTTTCTATGTCTGGTCTTCTGGTTTATTGGGACCTCTTCACTCTTATTGAAGCCTTGAGCACCTGAGCCAAAATAGTTGTCCTGATTGTTCCATTCCAGCATATTCCCCAAGACCTGCCTTCGGCAGCACTGTACAGGCAAGTAACCTTTGATGCTGAGAACTGCTGAAAATAGATTTTTCCATAGCGAACTCCCTCCCGGGCAGTTTAATTCTTAGTCATGACTTTAGTTGGATTCCTAACTTTCTTCTGTTGTTGTTTGTACCTAATACCAGCTGTAATGATGAAGTGAGTTTCAGTTTTCCTTGTCTTTCCCACAACTAGAACTACTCAGGCAATAAGAAACTCTACCTTCCCTCATTTTCTGGTCATCAGCGACCCCGGACTTCCATTATTAGTACATTGTGTTCAAGGGCGTGCTTCTCTCTGATACCTTGGATCCACTAGGCCCTGACACATTTTAAACACTGAGTAAATGGCAACTGTAATTATCAGCACCATAATTGTTCTCAGCATGTTTACAACTGTTAGAGGATCTGACATCTGTCACCTCATTGGTCACTAGATTCCATTCTTTGTACTAATCCGGTTGGTAGGCTGGGTATTTATTTCCTTCCTCTCCGTACCATGTGTGTCTTATTGGAAACGGTTCACTTAATCAGAAAGGATCGCCTGTCTTCACACAACGGGATGTTCTTTGGACAAGAGTCTATGAGTTAAGACTTCATCCTGCTGAAACATCCAAACACGCTCTCACGACTCCACCACTGTTGTAGCTATAAAAATTAATCAGAATCATGTTCTCGTAAGGTCACTAAACACAAAAGTAGTGACACAGATGCTAGTAATAAAGCTATAAATAAATTCTTATATGTTTTGTGTTCTTCATAGGAAAGATTAATAGTCAGCTGTGAGGTTTCTCCTTGGAAACATTTCTTGTGCTCAAGAATGGTTTTATTATTATTGCCTTTTGAAACAAATGGCATATTTGGAAACAACAGACAATCGGTAAAAACGTCCTTACCCTAGTGTAAGAAACTTTGAAGAAGAGTTTTCAACTGCTTTGAAGGATTTTTTTTCTCTGCTGATAACTTGTAAGTAATTCAAATTGTAATTTCCACTGGAGCAATGGCCTCGCTATCACTTTAGCATGAAGAAAAAATGAAACCGTTTTATACAAGTCATCTGTCAGAATAACTGGATCCCACTGTTGGAAGGGGAAGCAGAAGAGACTAAGACCTGATTTTGCCATTAATTGTACCATGTTTCATCGAAGTATTTATATGTTAGGACGAACAACGCTGCACGTTAGATTGTCTGCTCTCCCAGCATTACATTATCGCTGCTTTCTAAGCATTTCTTTTCAACTTAACCCCCAGTGGTGAAGAGTAGGTATTGGATATGTGAATGACTAGCAGTCATTGCCTCTGTCTATTGAGTTGAGTATATTAGCTTCTGGTATGAATTTAGAAAAAAAAATACTGCATAGTAAGCATCACTTTGAGGAGTAGTATGTCCAAGTAAAAATGATGACAAGAAGGATGACATAGGAGTCAGTCCTGGAGACAACCAAGATACCTCAAGTGTTCAGATATTTTGGTGTTCAGGTTGGTTCCTTAGTACACCATTACAATTAAATCCAATTGAGCAAGCTTTCTGTCAGGCACTTTAAAGCAGAGTAGGCCCATTTGTCTTTTAAAAGTCAGCAAATGCGGTAGTGATACCAATTTGCTGATCCCACCTCTTCCGACCCCAGGTCCAGGGAAGATGTCTCGCAGTGCAGATGTTTCCTCTGATGGATCTCGCTTCCAGTGAATGTGGCATTCAAGACTGTGGATTATCTCTTCTGTCCTGAGGATAGGGCTTGGGTTGAATCTCAAATCATCATGAGTACAAGACACGATTCAATCTATAACGCAGTATCAGCAGCATCAGTTCGTGAGGAGGGCTCAGGCCGCTCATTATGCCTTCCCTTAGTAGCTGTTTACCTCACAGGGCTAGTGACTCACAGGTCCATTGCTTCCAGTTCTGTTACACTTGAAGGGAGGGCAGGGGGCGATCTTTAGTTGGCTTATTTCGTCTTAATGTCTGTTCATAAAATGTTTATGGAAGGACTTAAAATCATTTTATACGCATGGTCTTTGCAGTGGTGTTTCTGTGGTGCTCTGGTGAACATGCTGTATTACAATAATGACTAGACAATTAGAATAATAGTTTTATTTGCTTTAACTTATAGTGTGTAAATACTTACTCCTATAGTTTGATCCCTCAACTAATTGCAATTATTGTCTAATGAAACTTACAAAAAAGTATGAACAAATATACAAAGACTTAGGTGTCCTGCCTTGGGTTTCTGGGGAAGCTGACTCACTAGCTAAAAGAGAAGGCACTTTCTAATGGGCAGAATGGTGGCCTACATGAAATGGCTTGATTCTTATCTCATGGGAAATTAATACATAACTTTCACAAGTTGCAATAGCATCTTGTGGCTGCTGTAACAAATTACCACAAGTATCTGTTGGCTTAAAACAACAGATATTTACTCCCTCATAGTTCTAGGGGAAAAAGTCTAAAATCAGTTTCATAAGGACAAATCAAGGCTGCACCTCCTCATGAGACCCCAGGGCCTAGTCAGTACATTGCCGGTTCCAGCTTCTTGGCTTGTGGCTGTGTCATTCCAGTCTTTCTCTGGGGTCACATTGCCTTCTTTCCTTGTCTGTAGTAAAATCTCCCTCTCCTTCTCTCTTAGAAAGATGCATGTTACTGAATTTATGGCTCACCCTGATAATCCAAGATAATTTCCCCATCTCAAGATCTTCAACTTGTTCGCATCTGCAAAACTTGTTTTTTGGTCATGTAAGATAACGCTCGTAGATTCTAGGCGTAGGGTATTTAATAGAGAAATACCGTGATCTAAATCACTAACAGCAATGCTTTTCAGGAATTAGCAACATTCTTTACTAAGAATAATGAGAATCTAAAGTGACAAATTTGGGGACAACCTGGCCTTCGAACTAGAATGTTACAAAACACAGAGGTGAAGCTTGCAGACTTGTAGGTTTAGTGTTGTGTGGAATTGTGCATTAGAATTTGTGTAAGTTTTGGATTAGGTGCTTGTTACCATTGCTTGTTCACAATTTTGGATGTTTTCTAAAATCTAGAGCTTGTCTGCCATGTCAGCATTTTCTGGTCTGCAGATATTATTCAGATGAGTTTAAAATGGACTTTCTTTCTCATTAATAAATGGATTAGATATGCATTTACATGCTGGAAGCTATGAAAGACACTGAACAAAAATTGTATGTGTGTTGTTTTCCTCCCATATTAAGGGTCTTACCTTTCTTCCTCATATAAGACTTCAATAACATGAAACTGATCCCTTAAGTTTTATATTGATCCCAGGGTCTCCTTTTTGGATAACCAGACCCAGAACCTGATACACGGTGGTAATCGCTGTGTTCCTGTGTAAAACTGAAACTCCCTTCCTGATCCTAGCTGTTCTTTATTTCATCTCTTCTCTAGTACACATTCCCCAATTCTGGGGCTTTGTGTTAGCATTTGGTTCTTGTCCTCAGTTGCTCTCACCATTGCTTTGATGCTGATCACAGTCTAGTGGCTGGTTTATATTGTCTGCCTACACATACTCCTGGGTAGTCTGTCATTGCTTCCTGACGCTCTTTTTGCCCTACCTGCCACAAGAGCCTTGTGATACGGTTTTGCTTCTTAACTCCAGACTACAATTATGGCAGAGTAAAAAATAATGTGAATAAACCTAAACATTACGGTCAAAAGGTTTGAAGGGTCTTATTTTCCCTTAGCTGAATTATGAGAATGAATAGTTCAGGCTGCAGTGTTCTGGGTCATTGGCACGCTAAATGTAGAATACAAAAAAAACGTAATGATTTTACTAACCTGTTTTTTAGAAAAGATTGAACCTCCCTCCACCCCAGACACTGATTTGCTTATTCAGATAACAAGTATATTTCTATTTGGCAGGACCTATGCCAGGTGATGGGCATAAAATGATAAATAAAAACAGACTTACTTTGTGTCCTTTTGGGGCTTACATGCTAGTGGGGGTGGGGGATCAGAATCTAAATCAGATGGTTATAAAAATTGCAAATTACGAGTGAAAAAAGAGCTATTTCAGGAAAAGTCACAGCATATAATTGGTTATTCATCCTAGCTGTGGGGAGGCAGTCAAAGAAGGTTTCCCCAAAGAAGCAGTATCTTTATGGGAATTTGAAGAATGAGTGGAAATTAGCAGATTGGGATTGGGGGGATGGGTGAGGAGAGAGCGTTCATGCAAAGAGCACATGCGTAAATGTCCTGTGGTGAGAGGGAGCATGGCATGTTGAAGGGACTGAAATAGACCAATGAGGCTGGAACTGGAAGTCATGTGAGTGCAGTAATATTGGTGAGGTAGGTAAAAATCAGATTATCTTTTTTTAGGCCTTTTAAATATTTGGTCTTGCCAGAAAGTCATAGGAAACTACTGGATACTTTAAGCATAAGTACGGCGTGATCAGGTTTATGTTGTTAAAAGGATACACTGTGTAGAGATGAATTTGTAGGAAAGCAAGAATGGATGTGGGAAGTAGTTAGAAGACTACTCCAAAAAAATTGAGATGGAAAATCCCTAATTCTATTTTTCCATTATCTATGATTTAATTTATTATGCTTTTTAGCATTGTGCTTGGGTCAGTGTATATTTATTTAAAAAACAATATATAAATCTAGCTAGATTTTGCTATGAGAGAAAAACTCAAACCAAGTATGCTGTGCCTTCATTGTTTGCTGTTTATCACTGATGCTCGTACTTAATTTGAGACTCAAAAGTTCTATAGCATTGTGAAAATACAGAGATTAAGATGTTCTAATGATAACAAGTCACTCATTTATGTATTAGAGAAAGAAGTTACAGAAGTTCCAGGGATATAGGGCAGACATCCCATATCTCAATTTTTGTGGACCAGGTGATGAAGCAAAATTTAAAGTCTGATTAAGACTGCAAAGGGTATAGAGATTCCTGAGGTTCTTGGTAATTATACAATAGAAATTTAATCCAGATTGGCAGGAAATTAGTCTTTGTAGGATAAGAAAATGATAACTAGGTCAGTTGACAATGTGGTGCAAATATTTTATCTGAGCTTAAGAAGAGGTCATTCTAAATGCTTCATTAAGACTCAAATATTCTGTTAAAAGGAAGATATTCTAAATATGTCAGGCTTTAGAAAAAGAAATCTAGGTATATTACAAGGAGATACTCTGAATTGCAAGTGCTTGATATCTATCTAAGAATTGAATTAATAGCTGCAAAAATATGAAGTAAATGTTTCTGCTGAAAATTCTCTTAAATTTGCTTCAAAAGTATATAAAATATTCTGAGGTGAAATAAAGTTGAGGCTTTGAAGCTATGAAAATGTTCTCAGTTGGCTTTGGGAGTTGGGCTTAATGAGGTCTGGGTGCTCCAGTTAAAACTCCTGGTGACGTGTCCTGCTCCATGAAGGGCAGAGTTGGGGCACCAAGGACCAGCCTTGATTGGCTTCTGCAGGGAGGACTAGTATTCTATCTCCCTCTCCTCCACTTTTTTTGATTTTCAGAGATTAGATCCAGAGCCTGACAGGTTTATTTACCTGGAGAAGTGGATTCTAGGTTCTAGAGAAAAGAGTGAAAGCAAAACCTTAAGGGAAAGGGTAATTTGGTGATATAGCTCATCGATCAAGGAGCCACATTACCGCAGACCCAGTACAAATTCTGTGCTTCTCAGTGGAATTCTTCTAACTTTATTGGGAAAGGAGACAACCTGGCAAATAACACCCAAAGTATTATTGCTGTGGTCCAGTTAACCCAAAGATAATTGTTCATCCTAATAAAACCCATTTGTAGGACCCACAGAATGATAATGCAGTAGGTCAATACAGGCTCTCGAGTCCTACACACCTGAGTCAGAACCTGGCTCAACCAATTATTAACCATGTGAGAACTTGGTCATGGTATTTAACTTCCCTAAGCCTCATTTTCTCATCTCTAATATGTGGATAATAATGCTATTTACTTCATACAGTTATTAGGAGGGTGAGATGACTTCATAAATATAAACAATTTAGCTCAGTGAGTGGCACATAGTAAACTATATGATTGCAACAATTACTCCTATTAGGAGGTCTTTCAGATTGTCTGTTCTTTATCCAGTCCCATCACAGACAGAAAAAGAATGAAAAATATTCATAGCATATTATGCCAACTATGCAAATATAATGAATACTCTATGAAAGTAACGTAGCTTCTCAAAGATAGGTACACAATTTTAAGAGAAAACATTATTTTGAAATTCACCTCTGTAGCATTGTTATAAACTTTAGTAAAATATTGTTTGATATATTAAAACATTTATGGCATTCTCCCAACTTTTTAGAGCTACAGATGGAGAAGTGTTAATGGCATATTGTATGAATTTTTCTTATATTCAGATATAGTTTGTTCTTGGGAAAATATTAACTGTTTTAGGAAATTCTACAAGTTAGTGACTGGAGGGAATAAACTGCATGCATACATTGAATAGAATATTTTAATGTTTTCTTGATTTGTTTAAACAGAATGGGATAAATCATGCAATTTTTTTTGAAAAGTGCAATTTATATGAAAATGTAATTTCTAGACATTCAGCAGCCCATTCACAGGGTAAAAATTATTCCCATAAGTCCCCCTAAAATTCAATCTTACATTCTTGTGACTATTTATCAAAATGAAATATTTTTCTGCAGGCATGATAGACAACTTATTATTATACATTTTGGGTTTTAAAGATTCTTATTTTGTTTTAGAAACATGCTGTTATTTCTGATTGGCTGCTTTGAGTTTTAATACCAATATTGTTATTAGCAAAGAAGTATACCAGGTTATATAAGCATAAACAAAACCAAGCTATATTTGAAAAGTACCTCAGAGGAAGTTTCTCAAGAATTCATTTAGGTAATTTAAAATGTGTTTCGTTTTGGGGGAGAGGAGATTCTGGGGTGCCGTAATGTTCTATTTCCTGATCTGGGTGGTGGTTATGTGGGTGCAGTTGCTTTGTAGAAATTCATCAAGATGTCCACCTATGACTTGGACACTTTTCTATGTGTGTGTAATGCTTCCATAAAAGTATATTTAAACTACTGGGAAAAAAAAAATGTGTTTCCTCCCTGATGTTTTGATATGCTACATACAGATATAAGGATTTAATTGCTCTTGGGTGATTATACTCAAAAGAACTACAAAGCTAAATCTCAATCCCTTAATTTCTAAATACCTCAAATTATTTACCTTGTGATCATCTGGTTTACCTCTTCTTTGCTAATTAGTTCTAGAGAAATTCTTCTAAGAATTCCTACCTACTCCATATGCAGGTATCTGCTGTAGAATGGCATTGTTTAAGAACCATTTCATTTATAGATGGGGCATCTGCCTCACCCATAACCCTTTTTTTTGAAAAATCTATGTCCTCTATGGGATTGAACACTTGCAGCCATTTTTATATGACATGAACCCCACCCTCTGAACTGAGGCTCAGCTTAATAAAATTCTTTCCCATTACTTGAGTTTCTGAACCAGTAGTCAAAACAGTCTTCATTGGCTGAGTTTTTAATTTTAAAGAAACACTATTCATAATCTCCTTAGAGGGATGAAAACCTAGTTTTCAGAGAGAGAAAGAATAGACAGATTATATAGAGAAAAGCAAACTCAAATTCCTGAAGTCTCTCAAAGTCGAAGGCAGTAATTTTGTTTCCTGATGTTTTCCAGTTGCTGGTTCTAGACCCTCATGAGACTCAGCTATCCATTGGTTCCATAAACTATTCCTATGTCCTTACAAATTCCCTTTGTTTAAGTAGCTTGTGTAAGATTCTGCAACAGAAGAACTTCTAATAAAAAACTGTAATTCCTTACCACTGACAGAAAGTGAAACATTGGTATTTCATAATCCAGGAAAGCTTTATAAATATCATTGATGAGGAATTTATGGAAATAATTTAAGAAGTACAAAAGAGTAAACTACATGGGGATATCTGAGAGTAATTTTTACAATCAGGGATTTTTGCTTCTGATTTTAAAAGCTTACTTGTTCATGTAAGCTGTGATTCCACTGTACGTAGATAATATGAGGTATTATCTATGAGATAATATGTCATAGATACATGCCAGAGATAATATATCACAGTAGCTACATGCCAGAACCAAGACTAATTCCAAGATACATGTCCTCAACTACTTTGCTATTCTGCCTCCTGAGGTGATCCTAAATTTTGGAGGGTTGCCAAGCTTAACTGTTCCAGGAAGTACATTTTTAAGTTAGTGATATGTACAAAGGAAGGATACAAATAAAGGAAGTTTCTGATAGTCCTTATTTACATCCCTTGCTTCTTCTAGGTATCTGTCCTCTGACAGTGACCCATTTCCAACCCCAAGACCAAAGGAGAGTAAAATACTTGGGTATTGCCATTATTTAGTAGCATGTAATGACCAACAGCCCATCTTTATGCCACTGCCTGGACTTTTCTGATGATTCTTTAGGATTAAGAGTCATATTTGCAGTATGAGAAAGCAGGATAGTGACACTGAGAATCTTCAAAAGAAAAGAGGCTTTTAATAGAAGATATTTGCTTCTTCATAAATTGTATAAGCTAATGGCTGTAAGTAAAGCTGTGGGTGAATGACCACTTTTGTCAGCTATCACAATTTAAAATTGGTCTCTAAAGACCTAGTGGCAGTTCTTACTACTTTAAATAAAGCAAATAGCATTAGATGATTTCAGTATAATTTTGATTTAAATGTATTTAGGTGATGATCTATAGTTGACAGTGACAAATGTGCACGGCTTAAGGCTCTTTTCATATGCATTGATCCATGCTAAAAAGACCAGTTATAGCTCTTATTGCAATATGTTGTGAGTCTGAGAAACAATGGACAAATTTATGATGAGTCAATTATCTGAATGTAGCAAAATACAATATTAGATTTTTTTTATGAATGTGAGAATAAATGCTATCATTACTATAATGACTAAAAACACCTTTGATAGAATTACTATAATTTTCTTTACTTAGAGAAATTCCATGCCATGCTTGGATTTGAGAGTCATACTTGTAGTGCCAGAGATTGGTTTAGATGGAGAGATAACAAGCAAGCTGCTTAAGTTATTATTGCTTCCATGAGTCTAGCAGGAAAAGGGAACAACATTAGGAATAATTGATAGTGAAGGGGTGAGGAAGATAAAAAGAGATGGACTGGGAAGAATTTAATGACTCTTTGTGGCTTTACATCTGTCACAGTTTTTGTGCTACATTAAAGTTTCATTATTTTCACATTTTGTGTTTTCATATTTTTCCATCCCCTTCTTTCTGCTAAATTTACCAAGTAATACAATGTAGATAACGGAGAGCTATTTCTGCAAATGTCATTGAATCTTTTACGAAATGAATAAAATGTTTCACTGATGCATTTCCTTCAAAATACATTTTCAATTAACAGTAGAGGATTTGTGTACAAAACACGCTCTTTAACAATTTACATAAAAGAATAGACTATGGTATGAAAAAAAGTAAGCATAAAATCATGAATATTTGTGTTAATGTTCAATTTCAGTTGGCCAAATGTTTGTGTCTACTTGCTTTTGCAAACTTTATTTTCTCTTAATATTTGGTGTTTACGTAGAAATGCATGCTACCTCAACTCCTTGACTTTTCACTTGCCACAGGATACATTTTAATAGTAATTTCTATAATTGCACCAATGAGTTAAAGATATTTTATGTGTGACTATTTGAGGGCATTGATGGAAATGATTTTCATAGCACTATATTAGCATAATTATTATTTTGAAGTTATTCTTCATTCAAAGTTACGAAAGGAACCATGATTCTATTCTGTCTCCGTGACTGAATTATCATGAAGACTCTTGCAAGAACTTGTATTTTCGGTGCTTTATTTGACTGGAGTAGAAGTTAAAAGATTTTAATAGTTTGCCCAAGGCATGTGCAAGGATGTGTGGAGGAGGGCTATAACTCAAGATAGCACCACTTCAGCTAAATACTGAACGGCTGGGTCCGTGCTGCAGAGACACAGAGAGGGCAAGGATCCTTGTCTTCATTCATCGTATGTTTCTTTCACTTCCTATATTGCCTTGTACACAGTCGTGCTTAGCTTTAGAAGTCATATAGGATTGAGTTTCTGTAGGTGAATAGTCTGTTTTAAGCATCTTCATTTTCGCTTCTGGTCTGGCATAGAGAATATGCTTGTTCAGTGCTTGTTAAATGTGTTTATGAATAACACATGTTCTACATTTAACTTTGCCTGTCTTCATTCAGAAAATAGCACCAGCTACACAGTGTGTATGCTGGTATTCCTGGTAAAAGTCTGAGAATTCCCCTGATTCCAGTGCCATTTGTATTACTGAACTAGATAACACCTCTTCCTTACTTACGTCCATTTCTTGTGGTGTTAGAAATGGAGATATGGTCTCATGCAGCTAATTGTTGGAAAAAGCCATGATGTTCTGACAGAAATTGTCCTTGTCAGAAAACATTGTTGAATTAATAGCATCACTTTTTAGCATGTTGCAATTATGGGGCATGGCTTTTTATTTAGAGATCACGCTTTCATTTTTTTGGACTCTATGATGGTTTGTGATAAGTGATACTAATTGTTAGCACCCACTCTACCTCCATTGAGAAAAATTAAGTTGTGCATGTTGCATTTATGATTATAGGTAAGCAAGTTAAAGCACAATTAAGAATGGAAATACTTTCATTGACACCTCTTTGGAGTTTCATGCTACATGATGTGAGAAAGAATATTATATAATATCATGAGAGTGTGCTGTATTCCTATACTAAAGCTCATTCAGTAAACATTATAACATTTCTTTGTGCCACTTAAGGTCGGTGCAAAATAATAAAAAAAACCACGGCCAGAGCTGCCATGCACCTGGGCTTGAACTTTCTAGGCAGCTCTTAAAATGTGAAGAGATACAGGCGTGGAGCTAGAAAACCTGGGTTCAAAGTCAGGCTCTGACTCTTTGCATCTTTATGGTTTTGATTAAATCCATATTTTTCTTGAATCTCAATTTTCCCTTATGTCACAAACAAACATGCTTATCTTAGTGTTGTGTGAGGTAATGCATAAAAAGCATTTGTAAACTAGAGCGTTTCCCAAACTTAAAATATTGGAATTATTAGAAAATGTGTAGGCAGGTATTATTATGGAGCAAATGAAAAGCACTTTCAATAAAAATGTCATGCCAGCAGAGACCTTGCCAGTATGTCTTACCCTGGGCTCCTTTGAAAGCTGGACTCAGATCCTTGATTGGCAGTAGCATGCTTAGAGCACTACATGGCCCTGTTTCAGCTCACACTGTGTTTTCACACAGCTTCCTCATTGTTAATTAAACTGAGCTGAGAGTGTCAGCGTTTGTTAGGCTGGACTCTGGACAAGCATGGAACAGTGAAAGCACAAGAGAAGTTAAAATTTGTGAAAGGTTATTGAAAATACATAGGCTTTGAGGTACGTATCTTGGCTTCTTGTGTTTTACAATTTAAAATGAGCATCTGCACCCAAACAAGGAAATGCAAAAGCAATGTCCAGCTTTGCTAATGCTGATGGGTTATGTGGGTTCTTTCAGTACCATTGAAGCCTTTAGAGTTTTATCCCCAAAGGGCCTGCAGTCTTCACTCAGCTGGAACAAGTGGGAAAGGATCTCAGCGATAACAATGTTAGAGCCAGAATGTCTAGAGTCATTTTCATCTGGATGATGTGTTTTACTTTACTTTATACTTTTAAAATGGAAAGGAAAAAAAAAAGAGCCTTACTCCCTTTTTTTTTTTTTTTTTTTTGTAATTGAGTAGTAGAGCTCACATCTTGAAAAGCTATTGACAGACTCCCATTTCTTTGATATATTTAACCAGAAGGGGCTCTTGATAATAAGCTATCATTTACAGATACTTTTAAAGGCAGGAGTTAATGGAAGTGAGAATAAAAGGAGAAATTATTTCTATTCTTTACTATGCCTTCCAGTTAAAAGATTTTTTGCCCTGTCTAAAGGAAACCTCCCTCATTCACCTGCTGCATTAAAGTGTCCTGTTTTTTTTCCTTTATCTTCACAAATGCTTCCTTTTTTGAGTCATTAAAGTCCAATCTAAAAGGGTTTTCTAATACTCTTCTTTAAGTGAGAACAGTCAATTTTAAGAAGCCTATGTAGAAATGAATTGTACTTGGGCACTTCTCTAATAACCAAAAAAAATAAATGAAGAATTTCCTTGAATTTAGAGAGGGATGTGCTTACATTTACCAAGCATTTATATGGGACCAAATATTTTTTAAACAGATTAAGACTCATTAGTGACAGGATAGAACATTCAGTGTGTCTGAATATCAGGGAATCCTTTGTGTGTTACTATGTACAGGTAGTATTATCAGCTACACATTTTTGCCTATCAGGAGCTCCAATTTGTACAAATTTTCATGCTTCTTTTGCAGAAGTTTTGTGGAGTTCATAAAGGGTATTTTTAAAAAAATGTTAGATTGCAATTTATTGTTAAGTCAAAATTATAATGAATGAATAAGTTAGTACACACTGAATAACATTAAAATTCATCTTTAAACTACAGAAATAAACACTACATAATTATTTTCCAATTTTTGTTTAATTTTATCATAATTTGAGGCAATGCTCTTACATTTAGTTTCTTGCCTGACGTAGGTCGGACATGAGGTTGGTGCTTTTCAATGTTTCTAATTTTCAAAGTGGTTAAAATTTCATTTTTCATTGTAATAATTTTTAGCTTCTCAGTCTATTTATAACAAAGGAAGAGAGAAATTAAATGGAATGTATGAATAGACATTCATTAATAGGCAAGGATATGGGGATTAGAAAAGTCTGTCTGAATCACAAGGCAGGGATGGATTTGGTATCCAGGTCCTCTTCCAGGCTAAATTAGCAAAGGATGCAGTAAAGTTAAAGCCTGCTGGTTGCAAAATTGGAAATTGGTTTCCTGGGGCTCTCTGTAAACTCTTCATTACTTTACTCAATCATGGTTCATTAGCAAGTTAACAGACAGAAGACCAGTGCACATTGGGATAGATGCAGAGCCAATCCTTCCATCTCCTTGAGCATCACTTTAATGTCATAGAAGATTAGACATTGCATCAAGATGCATTTTCATATAATGCTGTACATGGTCAGCCCACAGAGCATATCTACTTAACCTTTAAGTATTGTTAGGTGTTTTTATTTTAGCATGCATTTTGCAGTCAGCAAAGATTTTAATTCAAAACGACTCTGATGGAACAAATAAAAAATCTCAGAAGGCATCTGAAAAAGAAGCAACTTGAAGAAACTCAGTTAAGAGATTCGACTAAAGTTGATTTAATGGTTCCCATTAACTTGGATCCAATTCACTGGAGGGGAAAAAATCTATAGGGCCATTAGGGCATTCAAATGTGCTTCACAAAATGGTTGGACAAACTAGCCTTGGCTCATGAAATAGTTTTGCTCAACCTAAGCAAATGGCTTTGACTCAGACCAAAGCAATTTATTTTATGCAGTTCATATAATAAGAAAGTATTTTGGTAGTCTTGTGACTCATGAAGAACACTAACTAGGGAATGTACATAGTTCCCTAGGACCCAATAGAAGTTATGATCTATTCTATTTTGGTCTGATAAGCATTTGTTTGTATTACTCAAATGATCTGTAATTGGTTGCTACTTGAACTGACCTTTACTCAAATCTTATGTATATTTCATATTCCAACAGTTTTTCACATTCAGAGAGTAGACCTAACTATCAAATGAAATAAAGTGAGATGGATGTTCAGTTTATGGAGGATTGGGTTTGTAAGACAAGGATAACCAATCTCACTACTTTTATTTAAAATAGTACTCAAAGTCTTCACCAGAGCAATTAGAAAAAAAAAAGAAAGAAAGAAAGAAAGAAAGAAAGAAAACACATCCAAATTGGAAAGGAAGAACTATAACTATCTCTGTTTGGAGATGGTGTGGTATCATACATAGAAAACTCCAAAAGACTCCATCACAACAACTGTTAGGACTGATAAACAAATTCAGTAAAGTTTCAAGGTACAAAATTAATATAAAATCTGCTTTCTTTCTATACACTAAAAACAAACTGTCAGAAAGAGAAATTAAGAAAATCATCCCATTTATACTTGCATCAAAAAGAATAGAATAAATTTAACCAAGAAAGTAAAAGACCTGCACACTGAAAACTAGAAGACATTGATGAAAGAGATTGAAAATGACACAATTAAATTGAAAGATCTTCTGTACTCATGAGTTGGAAGAATTAATATTGTCAAAATATCCATTTTAAATAATAGTATTGTTAAAATGTGCATACTACTAAAGCAATCTACAGATACAATGCAGTCCATTTCAAAATTTAAATGTCATTTTTAACAGAAATATAGCAAGCAATCCTAAAATTTGTATGAACCACAAATGATCCTGAACAGCCAAAACAATCTTGAGAAAGACCAAAGCTAGAGGCATCATGCTTCCTGATTACAAACTATGTTATAAAACTATAACAATCAAAGCAGTATATTATTGGCGTAAAAACAGACACATGGACTAATGGAACATAATAGAGAGCCCAGATGTAAACCTACACATACATAGTCAATTTATGATGTAGGAGCCAAGAATATACAACAAGGAAAGGATTGTCTCATTGATAAATGATATTGGAAAACCTGGATGCCTATCTTATACCAACAAAATCAACTCCAAATGTATTAAAGACTTGAACGTAAGACCTGAAACCATAAAATTCCTAGAAGAAAACATGGGCAGTAAACTCCATGCCATTGGTCTTAGTGATGATATTTTGGATTTGACACCAAAGGAAAGGCAACAAAAGCAAAAATAAATAAGTGGAACTGTAGCATACTAAGAAGTTTCTGCACAGCAAAGGAAACCATTGACAAAATGAAAAGGCAACCTGCTGAATGGGAGAAAATATTTGCAAACCATATATCTGATAAGGGGTTAATATTCAACATGTGTAAAGAACTCATACAACTCAATAGCCAAAAACCAATCTGGTTAAAAATGGGCAGAATTATCTTAATAGACATTCCCCTAAAGAATTCATACAAATTTCCAACAGGTACATAAAAAGATACTCCATATCACTAATCATCAGAAATGCAAATCAAAAAACCACAATGACATACCACTTCACACCTGTTAGAATGACTATCATCAAAAAGATAAGAAATAAGTATTTGTGAGGATGTGGAAGAAAAAGAATCCTTTGCATTGTTGATGGGAATGTATATTGGTGCAGCCACAGTAGAAAACAATATGGAGGTTCCCAAAACAATTAAAATAGAACTTTTATATGATGCAGCAATCCCACTTCTAGGTACATATCCAAAGGAAATGAAAACAGGATATTGAAGAAATTCTATTTCCATGTTCACTGCAGCATTATTTGCAATAGTGAAAATATGGAAACAACCTAAGTGTTGTACATCTATGAATGAATGGATAAATAAAATGTGATATACATATAATAGAATACTATTCAGCTGCGAGATATAAGGCAATTCTGCCATTTATGACAATGTGGATGGATCTTGAGAGCATTATGCTAAGCAAAATAAGTAAGAGAAAGGCAAATTCTGCATTATATCGCTTATATGTGGAATTGTTAAAAAAAAAGTCAAACTCATAGAAACATAGAAAAGTGGTTACTAGGAGCTGGGGAGGGGTGATGGGGAGAGGTTGGTAAAAGGGTACAAACTTTTAGCTATAAGATGAATAAGCTCTGAGGGTGTAATGTGAAACATGGTTACTATAGGTGATAACACTGTATTGTACAATTGAAATTTGATAACAAAATAAAACTTAAGTGTTTTCACCAAAAAAAGATAAACATGTGGGGTGATGTTTGTGTTAATTAACTAGATGGTGGGAATCCTTTCATGACGTATATGTATATGAAATCACCACAATGTACACTTTAACTATCTTACAATTTTGTGAGAAAAAAAAAAAAAAAGAAGGATTGGGTTTGCTAGAAAGAAAGAGGAGAAAAAAAACCCTAGGGTAGATTGTACATTATTTTAAAAGGTCAGTCTCCAACAATAAGTAACAAATGAAAAATGGTATTTTATTTAACACTGTACATAGGAGGAAAAAAACATGACAATGATTTATCTTGGCTTAAATTTTTTCCTTTGGGATAGAGGGTTTTATGTATTTTTTTTCACTTTCTTTTCAGTTCTAGGTTTCTTGCATTTATTTAACAATTTCTCAGTCAGCTCTCCCTATGTCATTTTCCCATTTGTTTTCATGTAAAAGTAGACATTTATGAAATGCAGCCTGCATGCCGACAGGTAAGGAGCACCCAGCTGTCTGATTCAGCACTTCAGTGCTACCTGATAGATTCAAATGCATTGATTGGAATGAGAGGTTCACCATGATTTTTAAAATTCCTAGTCAAGTTTGATTTAGTAATAGGCTGTTGAAATACAAAAGATGGCCAGAAAGTATCCAGCCATGTAGTAGGAAAAATAGAGGCATCATAAATGGATTTTTTTTTTAGATAGCCCTCTATATGTTTATTTATATCTAGGCTACAGGATTTCATCATCATTTATTCTTTCTTGACAATATTAAATGGATGAAGTAGGTTCTTTTGTAGAAACTTACTCTGTAGAGAACCCCTGGTATAAGGTTAAAAAAAAAAATCACTCCATCCTTACTCCCCAGAAAATTAGACTAATTCTGGTTTTAATTCCAGAGAACAGATATAGTGCAGAACGAGTCTATGTTTAAAAGATATTTGGGAGTCTGAGTGTCTGAGGGCCACTTTGGGCTGGCAGGCTTCTTCTGGTTTATGTCTGGAGGTGACACATGGGTCCTCTGCTCCAATGGCCTCAGTAGCTCCAGCTCTAGGTAATGATACAGATTTAGGAGGGGCAGGCATCTGAACTGGCCTCAAGACCTGCATGATTGAATGTATTTGCTTTATGTTTTGAGGCCTTAACTCTTAGAAAGATTGCCCATCATGCATTGACTTTCTGTCCTTTTTTTTGTGTCTGTATCAGTACATAACTTCTTATTCTCAACTATCCTCTGTTTTCCTTCACAATCTCTTTTCCTGGGGTAATTCAACAGTGGTGTACTGTGGCTTGAAAATGATTCTCATATGATAAAACAAACAAAACTACTATTAAAAAAAACTCCCTTGCATAAATAAGACTGACATTTTAAAGTTTATGCTGTTGACACCATTGTTTTAGATCATGAACTCTTAGTGAGCAAGGGTGATGTAAGCTTTGATTAATTTTTGTCCAATGCCATGTGATTAAACCATATATATACGGTTTATACACACACACACACACACACACACACACACACACACACATCTGTATACATTATTTTTACCCATTAACATATTTTTGTTTGCTCAAATGCATTATGGTCCTCTTATTACCTCAATAGATTATATGAAATAGGAAAGATGTAGGGGTCAATAGGAAAATATTTTTTACACTTATTTTTTTGAAGAATTCTGAATATGAGTATCTTCTCTCTCCTTTTCCCTTCTTAGACAGAAAAAAATATTTTTTCCTGCTATCAAGGACTGTCTTTTGTTTATCAGGGTTTTATTTCAGGTTGCCTTTTGGTTGTTAACTACTCTCATCTCAAGAAATAGAATTCCTTCCTTATTCAGAAGTGCACATTTCTTACCTTATAACTAAATACCTGAGAGAGATGAAGAGTGTGCATGTCACTGCTCTGATGTTTCTCGACACAATAAATTTATCAGTGTGTACATCCATTTGTGGGGCTGTGCCACACTTGGATGGATTCTGATCTAATTTCTTCAGTGACACCTAACCTGTGGAGAAATATTTTTATCTTGTTCCCTGAGAACAGCTAACTAATGAGACAATTAATCGCCTTCCAAAATCAAATGCAAAATTGAATTAACAAAGCTGAAGAAATGGAAATTACAAGTTTTATATACTGAGTTGGAAAATGAGTGACTACAAAACTAGTCAACTCATTGCATAGACACTGGATAATAATAACCTGTTGCAAAGAGAAGAATCAAGTTGGCATTCAGAATAAAGACTGGACTTAAACAATCGAGGTGGATTGCAGAGCAGGGTGAGAATCTTCGTACAGTCTTCAGTGTGCGAGACAGAAAGGGATGGGAAATTCTACAGATATAGAGCATCCTTTGTTTGTTTTAAGAGTGACCTTATCTCAGGATTCATATGGTCTACCCCAGTAAGTCTAACAATAAAAATAAATTAAAAATAAATAAACAAATAAATAAACTTGCATGGGTATGGCTCAGAACCAAATCATGAAGTAAATGTTAAAGACTTGGTACAGAGCAATGTCATCTTTGTGAACATGTAAGAATTTCTATATATTATGAATTCACGTATATGAGAAAAGAAGATTTACATGGTCTAAAACACTTTTATCTTAATTTCTGAACTTTCTGAGCCCCATAAGTGCTGTATTTTTCATCATTGTAGAGGGGGATCTACAATGTTAATTGTTTCAGCTCCTTAATGACAAGAGATCACTCTTCATAGAAGGTTTGAGATAGCTTTTTGCGTCTATGATAGAGTTTCCTTAGCATCAGGTCAGGGAAACCGGAGGCTAAGAGGCAAACGCAGAATAGAGGGTGAGGATGATGTCTTGAGAAGGTAGTAAATCGGTGGGTGTGGCTCACAAGTAGACAGGTCAGTTTCAAACAGAAAAATGGAACTGAGCATCACCTGTGGTGGACTTGGATTGGAGGGGCAGTGAAGGAATGTGCCAAGTGCACAGGACGGGGACTTAAGGACTGAGTTCTGTCACCTAATTGTTAGTGTGACTTTAGGCATACTATTTAACTTTACTGGCTGTCCATTTTGTCATTGTTAAAAGTAAATGGAAGTACCACATAATTTCTAAGTTCCATCACAGTTTTAAAATCTGTGATTCTATGGTATGTCTTATTCTGAGCCAACATACTGTCAAAAGAAATGAGGCTGTTTAGAGAACATTAGAATTAAGTTGAAAATGAACACACTAGATCAATCCTTTTGACACTGATGGTTAGTTAGCAATTTAAAAACCATAGTTAGCAAATGAATTCATAAGAAAGAGTGAACATTCACCAAATACACTCTATTAAGTAACACTTTCTATTTTATGTGTTGACAGGAACAATAGATAAGAGAAGTTACTTAAACGCATAACTTGTGTATTTAAAAGATTGTTCAACAGAAGAATACACTCCTTTTATATTTCATTTGCTTACTATTTTTAAAAGGCTATACTTGCACATAAACAAAAATTTTTACAACAAAAGCACTTTTGTAACAGAACTTTTCATTTTATTACATTTATTTGCAAAGAAAATTATATTGAAATATTGAAATTCTATTGAAAGCGAACATGGTGCATGTTTCTCCACTTCTGCAGGCATGTGTTGGAAGGCAGACTTTACCTAGACACAAATCTCCTGGGTATTTTAACAGAATATGAATAGAGAGGAAAAACAGAAATTATTCAAAGGAAAAATCGAAAGCCAACTTGTACCTATACAGCACTGAGGTGGCAGAAACAGCTGCAAAACAGCTTAATCCTTGTGACAAGCCCCAAACTCTGTAATAACGGCTGGCACTGTCGGATGGAATTGCCAAAGAGCCAGATGCCACAGCTGGGAACATTATCTTTATGTTTTAGATGAAATTGATACAGCAAATGGCACTCCATTGTTAACTCCTCGGTATCCATATCAGCTTTCTATAAAGAACTGAAATCTTCTGTTATAAAGGGTACGTTGCAAAGGATAATGGGTGGGGTGAGTAACAAGGATAACAATTTTATTAGATAAAGAAAGTGAAGAAAAGACCATAAATATTGTTCAAAGAAGGAAAAAAAAGTAAGAGTGATATTTAAATGTTAAGTTCTAGAGGGATAGAGGAGTTGTGTCAGCATCGAGTTAATGAATGCTCTAAAAATTACAGGACTACTTACATTTTCTCTAAAGTAGGTAATAGTATTTTTGACAGAGACAGTGGGAAAACAACAGGAAGGGGAGGTGAATGAGAAAAGATGAAGTATTTTTTCTGATAACATTGTAAATAATCCATAAGTGTTAACTGAACATATACAATATGTATGACCCTGTGTTAACAACTGCATGGTTCTCAGAGTCTACAGTATAGAATAGAATAGCCTATAGTATGTCTATATACAATGTATAATAAATATTTTATAGTTTATGTACAACATGTAAGACTCTATGTGAAGTATTAGATGGTTTGAGTCTATCATATAATCTAATCTGTAATTATAGAATAGCCTATGTGATGGACAAAATAGCACTCCCCTGAATTCCCCAGGAGATCTGAACTATAATTGCAGAAACTGTGAATATATTAACCTTACAATGCAAAAGAGGCTTTGTGGATGTGATTAAGGGTGTGGCATTTGAGATAGGGAGTTATCCAGCGTTGTTTGGGTGGGCCCAATGTGATTACAGCAGACAACTCTTCTGGCTGGGTCAGAAGGATGAGACTGGAGGAGGACAGTTTGAAGCATGAGTCAGACCATCATGGCTGGCTTTGGGGAAAGGGCCATGAGTCAAGGGATGTGAGTGGCCTCTGAAAGCTTTAAATATCCCTTGGCTGATGGACAGCAAGGATACAACCACAAGAAACTGAATTCTGTTGGCCATTCAAATAAGCAAGGAAATAGGTTCTTCTCCATAGCCTCTGAAAAGGAGTGTAGCCTTGATAACACCTTGTTTTAGATGGCCAAGTGTGTGATAATTCGTCCTAGGTGCAACAGAAAATGCAATTTACGTTATTATGTGCATAACAAGTTAAAAATAAAAGGGGAAAATATGTAGCAATACAAGCATGTGCTGCTTAATGAAAGTACGTTCTGAGAAATGCGTTGTTAGACAGTTTTGTCGTTGTGTGAACATCATGGCGTGCACTTACACAAACCTAGATTAAATAGTCTATTTCATGCCTAAACTGTATGGTGTGGACTATTGCTTCTAGGCTACAAGCCCTTACAGCAAGTTACTGTACAAAATAACTGAAGATTAAATCAAGCAAGAGAAAATGGTGCAATCAGGGACACAGTAAACATGAGATGTATGAGGCTGCTGCCAGCATAAAATGGCATACTGTTTTAAAACAAACTTGTTTTAGAAGTAGAAAGAGTACACTTTAAAATAACAATTAAAAGTATAGTACAGGTATACCTTGTTTTATTGTGCTTTGTTTTATCGCACTCCACAGACATTGTGTTTTTTACAAATGAAAGGCAAGACCCTCCACCAGCAAAAAGATTATGACTTGCTTTATTGTGATAATTGCTTTATTGCAGTGGTCCGGAACTGAACCTGCAGTATCTCCCAGGTATGCCTATATAATAAAGACATAAACCAGAACCATAGTCACTTACTATCATTACGAAGTATTATGTACTGTACATAATTGTATGTACTATACTTTTACATGATTGGCAGTGTCATAGTTTGTTTACTCCAACATCACCCCAGCACATGAGTAATGCTTGTGCTATAATTTTAGGATGACTACAAAGTCACTAGGTGATAGGAATTTTTTAGCTCCATTATAATCTTATGGGACCACTGTTGTATATTTGATCTGCCGTTAAGCAAAATGTTGTTGTGCACTGCATGAATCTATAGTCTCCTCTCATATATGACTCTATGAATGATCAAGTCTCTGCTTATCTACTGAATTAGTAGTTAAAATGAAGGCAATTTATTTGAAATCATTTAGGACTCTATGGGACTGAGAAGATTTTATGGGAAACAGATGAAATACAGACTTGGAAAGATATATGGGCTTTGTTGAGAAGGTGAAAATTATGTGTGGGAAAAATGACAAGAGAAACCTTTAATTTGCAGGAAAAGTATGAGATGTTTTATGGGGAAAGTGGGTGAGAGCCTAAGTTTTTTATATACGAATCATAGTCCAACAAGGAAAAGTGAATTTGAGATACATTGTAGAAAGTGGGCTTTCTTTTAGTTCCAGAAAGAAACTTTTACTTTTCAGGGAATGTAAATGTATCTGAGTCTCAGAAGATCAAGAATTATGCATTTTAACTGTACCATGGTGGTTCATCATTACTGTGAAATAGATGTGTAATGGCTTACTTTTTGTTGGTATTAAATAATTATTAAGGTATCACTATGGCTGCTACATTCGTTATCCTGCCCCACCTCTGCGCATGTTATGCCCACTGCCTGTATTTCTGTCTTTCTCGTGCTCCTGGGAACTTCTTTGGAATGTAACCTCTTCTATGAGGATCCAGGCAGAGCTAGCCCCTTCCAACGTGGTGCTTCAAATGTTTGTTATATATATCTGTGTTATAGCTCTCACTGTTGCCACATTTTAATTATTTGTGTACATGTTTATCTCCTTAACTCATTTCTATTTGTCTTTGAGTTCAACAAAAAGAACATAATAGCTATTATTATTTAACCAATTATTAGAGTAAGGTACTTTATAATATTATTTCATTTAATCCTTCTAACTCTTTGAAGCAGAGTTTTTTTTAAGACTATTTTTTTAGAGCAGTTTTAGGTTCATAGCAAAATTAAGAGGACGGTACAAAAATTTCCCATATACTCTTTGCCCCCCACAAATGAATACCTTTCCCCTTGATTAACATCCCTGACAAGAGTAGTGCATTTGTTACAATTGATGAAACTACATCAGCCCATAGTTTGCGTTAAGGTTCAGTCTTGATGTTGTACATTCTATGGACTTTGTATCCATCATTATAGTTTCTCACTGCCCTAAAAATCCTTTGTGCTCCACCTATTCATCCCTTCCTCCCTCTCAACCCCTGGTGACCACTGTTCTTTTTACTGTCTCCATGGTTTTGCCTTTTCCAGAATGTCACATAGTTGCAATAATATAGTATCTAACCTTTTCAGCAGTTGTGCTCCTTGGTATTTACCCAAAAGAGTTAAAAGATATTTACACAAAAACCTGCACATGAATGTTTATAGTAGCTTTATTCATAATTGTTCAAATTGGAAGTCACCAAGATGCTCTTCCATAGGTGAATGATTAAATAAACCACAGAATATACAGACAGTGGCTCAGCATGAAAAGACATGGAAGAATATTAAATGCATATTACTAAGTGAAAGAATTAAGTAAAATTAAATTTTTAAATTTATTTTTAATCAAAGTAATAATGAATATTATGAAAAATTTTAAGTCCAATATGTTATACTGAAATGCAACAGCCCCCTACCTGCATCCCACCCCACAGGCCTATACTCAGGATACCTCTTAAACTATTTCTGCTTTTAGGTCCTTATAGGGTTGCCTGCATATAGCTAAAGAATATGCCTTTAATTCTATTTCCTTTTTTTTTTTTTTTTTTGGTATGGGGGGAGTCAAATCATTTATTTGTCTTTTACATAAAGACAAAATTTCAGAGAACTCTATTTCTTTATTAATCAACTTTAAACCTTACTTATTGGTTATATATTATGAAAGGTATAGATGATTAACTTCCTAATTTAAAATTATTTGCTTATACTTCTCTTCGCTGTTCCAATGTGTGTAGCCAACATCTTCATACCTTTTTAGAAAAGATGAGACTATGTCGTCTCACCTTTCCCTCTACCTTCCATCCTCACTTTCACCTGCCAGCTTGTTAGCTACATTTTACTTCTTCAACAAGCTCTCCTCTTCCTTTAGAAATTGAACAAATATAATTGAGAGGAAACAATTCAGTTCATGGGCTTGAAAATCAAGTTGGAGGAATTCTCCCAGAAAGGAGCATAAAAAGACAGAGACAGTAACAGTGAAATAAAATAGATTTTGTAGTGGCTCATCCAGGCAGTCTTCTATCTAACCAATATGAATCCAGAAAGCAGTATTGGGGAAAACAACTCTATAACACTGTATTCCTGAAAGCCGATAACCAATGAACAGTGATTGCATTATTTAGACTGTAAGTTTTATTCACTGAAGAACTTGAAATGACTCATGTCTTAATTCTTGAAGAATAATACTGCTAGTGTGGAGGTGAAAGAGGCTTCATCGTATTCTTAAGGTCTTTTATTTTACTATTTTTTAATTTTTAATTTTTTAAAATTTGAGGAATGATTGACAAATACAATTGTATATATTTGAAGTGTATAGCATGATGGTTTGTTGTATATACTAATATTTATATACACATATACATGTGTATGTGTGTGTGTGTACACACACACTATAGAATGATTAACACATCCAGAACTGATGTGGGCCAACACAGCAGCCACCCCCCCCCCCCACCTCGCTATAGACGCCTTTCCTGGTTCCTTAGCTCTCAGTTTCACCTTTCTCCTAGTCCAAAGCCTTAATCATTTTCTTGATCAATTTTCTCTGGCTCCTCACCCCGAGCAACAGACTGTCCCCCGTGGATAATTACTCCAAAACTTGTAACCCACGTCTCCAGCTTGCTGATTACAATCACCACAGGCAGGCACCCCTTCCAGGCCTTTCCGGACCAAGATAGGGAAACACCTGAATGACCAGTTAGGCCAGAAGTCAAAGGGCCACAGGCCCAATGGACTCTCCATCCTGAAACCACCCAGTGACAAGGGCTTTGAGACCTATTTCTCTGATCAATGCCTTTAAGACTACTAACTAAATTAACTTCTCCTCATCTAGGGACCATCAGAATACTAGCAGTGCCCCAACAAGGCTTCCAGCCCATCTTGACCCAAGAAGTCAACATGGTGGATCCTGAGACCCCCTTCCCCTTTAGATCAGATAGGGTGAGAACTCCGTGGATCCCCAGTAGGTAGGGACGATGACCATCCTCAGCAGGAAGCAGATAGAGAAGATGAGACCACCTTTCCCTCAGCTTCCCATGGAGATTTGTGAGGATCACATCTCTCAAGAGAATGTGAGGAAGGCAGACAGAATAGGGGGATCTTGGGACCCCTCCCATGAGACTCGCCCTGCTGGAATAGTCACCACCTTTATACCACCCTCTCACAAGTAGTCCCTGCCCCAGGCTAGGCAGCCACAGGAGGAAGTTCCAGGCAAATGCAAGGAAGTTAGAGAACTCCCACCAGTTTGAGCCAGTTCCTAACACCTGCGCAGTGAGAGTTACAATGACCTTCCTCTCAGCTGGGCCTCATTATACCATCATTGTAATGTCAAACAGATGCCCGGAAGGTCATTAATGTCATTACAACAGACTGAACTGTGGGAAAGGGCACGCACAGTCAGAAGGCGTTATGTAACAGGCCCCATGTCAACCAGACTTGTCAGTCAAGAGACTCCCGCCCAGAGGTGTCTCCCCTGAGGACGTGGAAGAAAATAAAAGTACCAAGACCCTCGCTGATCGGGGCTCCTGAGCCATTTTCCTGCTCGAGCCCGCTCCTGCCTCTTTGGAGTATACTGTCTCTTCAGTAAGCTATCTCTTTGTTTCACCTCTATACTTTCGTGTGGGTCTCGTTCAGGTTCAGTTCTTTGCTCGAGATACCAGAACTTAGACTCCCACGTTGACGAGGACACCCCACTTTCCGGTAACATATTCTCACATAGTTTTAACATAAATAACTCTTTAAAAAAATATTTTTATGTGTTATGTGGTGAGATGCTTAACATCCACTCTCAGCTGCTTTCAAATATACAAAACCATATTGCTAACTGCAGTTTCTGTATATTTTAACCGTGCTAGCAGTTGCAAGGATGTCCCTTTCGTTTCCTGCAGTCACACACCAGGGCCTTTTAACCTTTCTTGCTCTAGTCAGTTTGGTTGCCCAGCAACTCTTAGCTTCTCGTCGTCATCCAGAACTTCCCCTGCTGCTCCCAGGGTTGAATCCACTCTTTCTTGGATCCATATCTTGCTGTATCTTGGTTGACTTCTTCCTTTTGCTAAGTGACTTTAGTAACGTCCTAAAAAAGGACATGGAGGTGTGGGGGTGGGGTGGTGGCAGGAAACAGAGGGTTGGAGTGGAAGGTCAGTACTCTTGAGTTCTTGCGTACATGAAATGGCTTTATTTTTTATTTAATTCCATGTATACACCTGCGTACTGGATTCTGGGCTCCAATTTATTTCTCAGTACTTGAAAACTATTGCTTCATTGTTATCTGTCATCCAGATTACTAATGAGGTGTATTATGTTGAACTGATACCTATTTTTTTTTTTATAGTAGCTTTTTTTTTCTCTCCTCGAAAGAATTTAAGATTTTTATCTTTGAAGTTCTAAAATGTTACAGGTGTGTTTCTAGGTGTGGGCCTTCTGTCAGCCATTGCTTTGGAGATTTTTCAGACTAAAAACTTGGATATAGCGTTTTTTAACTCTTATTCTCCTTTCCTTTCCTTTCTTCTTTTCCTTTTTATTCATTTCTTTCTTATTTATGGTTTCCTATTGGGTAAAAGTTAAATGATGCCTGGAAAAAATCTCAAAAGAAAACAGTAAGAAATTTCTAAGATTAAAACTAAGGATGGGCAAAGATTTATTGGAAAAACTAACAAAAATAAGGCAAATGTACCATTATTAATTTCAAGCAAAATAAAATATAATATTTGTGAAGAGCACAATGCACAATAAAATTATAGATCATATATTTAAATGCACGGGCAAGGATCTTTACATCTAAAAATTCAAACTATTAGATATAAAAGGAGAGATAAAAAACAGTTTTTGTGGGAAACAACATGTAGTTTATTGAGCATAAAACTATAGTCCAGGCTAATTTTTATATGTATTAATATTTAATCCTGAAACCTTGTGGAGCCAGATACTATTTTTCTCATTTTATAGGTAAAAAAAACTTAGTAGTAGAGATTTTAAGTAACAGGCCAAGGGTTAAGTAAATAGGAAATAGTAGAATTGGATTTCAAACCCAGTTTCTCTGCTTCTGGAGTCTCGGTTCTATTACTCTGCATTTTGCTTTTACTTCTACTGCCTTCCAGAGATGAAGCAAACAAAATTCAATAACATAAGCACTGTGAATGATGATGATTTAATTTAAAAGACGTATGTATCAAACTTTCAACTCACTGTAATATGAATACAGTTAGATTCTTTTGTCACTGTTACTTTTGTACTGCAAGGGTCTGGAGGATGGATGAGTGCACAGTGGCATATATGCACCACTACAGTACTGTGCAGGAAAGTTTCACAACCCTAAAATGTCCCTCTGTGCTTTTCCTGTTAACCCTCCCACGTCCCCAAGCCCTTGGCAGCCACCGATACATTTTCTGTTTCTGTAGTTATGTCTTCTTCAGGATTTCACATGAACAGTATTACATAGTACATATCCTTTCAAAACATTCTTCTTTCACTTAAGTAATATGCACTTACTCAGTAGCATGTAGTATCTATCCATGTTGTATAGATTAAGAACTTATTCTCTTTGTTCACTGAGGAGTTGTCCGTAGTGTGGCTGTGCCATGGTATGTTTATTCATTTGCCCATTGAAAGCCTTCTTGGTTGCTTCCAGTTTTGGTTATATCCTGATTTTCAAAGGTTAGCAGTGAATATGTACATTCTTAGGTACTAGAGTGATGACTGACAAAAGGCCCCCACCTAGATATGTCCCTATAATATTGTAGAAGCTCAAAGATAAAGAGAAAATCTTAAATGCTTTCAAGGAGAGAGAAAAGAAGCTACTATAATGCTGTGACAGGACTTGTCATAATATACTGTCTACCACTGATGTATGCGTATTTAGCTTTTCATATTACAAATGAAAAATGACTCAGGTCATTTAATATGCATTTTAAAGTTGCAATAAATCATGCTTTGTTACTAAACAGGAAGTATGAAAACAAATGAACTGAGCATTCAGGCAAAGAAATTATAAACAGAAATAAGCCCATAGAAAGATGAAAGAAAGGTAGGATAACATCAGAAATACATTACTAAATTGGAAAATGCAAATACAGTAGAAATTATAAATAATTTCAAGAATTTTTTACTTGGAATAAATCTTGTAACATATGCACAACTTGTAGATCGAGAAAAAGGACAAAATTCTTAAAGCACATAACATTAGAATGAAAAAGAAGACATATGCCATGTAAATGGTTTCAGAGCATACAGTTTCTGAGGTACATTTTATAAACCAAAAGAATACTAATATCTGACGTGCACCTTCCCCCAACTATAGGATAATCTTACTTATTTTTGGGAAAAAACTTTAAAAATTTGCTAGCAAATTGTCTTCTTTGGGCTATTAAAAGAAATGGACTCAAATGAATATGTATTGTTCTAGCAATACTAGTATAGTATTAAAATAAAACATCAGGAGTTCCCTGATGGTGTAGTGGCTTAGGGCTTCGGCGCTGGCGCTGTCAGCGCTGCGACCTGGGTTCGATTCCCAGTCAGGGAGCTACCCACATACCAAAAAGCAAAAAAAAACCAAAAAACCAAAAAACAAACATCATTTCAACATGTTAAAGAAGAGAAAAATGATAAATTTAAGAGGTTTATTGAAGGTGTTTTTCGTTAATGATAATTACTGCGTTTCTTAAGTGATAATAATTTCTAACTTTCATCAAATGCTTGAACTGTGCCAAGAACTATTCCAAGTGCTCTGTACGTACTCACTTATTAAATTCTCACAAACCCATCAATATATGTGTTGTTAAAATCAGTTTACCAATTTTACAGGAACCAAGGAAACCAAGGCACTGATAGTTTAAGTAACTTACCCAAGGTTGCACAACTAAGAAATAGTAAAGCCAAGGACATGAAGCCAGGAACTATGACTCCAGAACTGTGCTCTTATCTACTGGCATACAGGTTCACTGAATCTGTTTCTGATTAAAAACAACAATGATGAAAACCACAAAGCAATAACCACTAGCAACAAATCCACCAACCCCTTACTAATAGTACCATAACATAAAATTAGGAATAGAAATATAACATAATAAAGAGGATCTATTTCAACCTAAACATAAGCGTCATAGTGAACAGTGAAACACCAAAAACAGAACAGGCCAAGTATTTGCTCTACTCATATTATCTTACACATTTCCAGAAATTCTTCATAATTCAATCAGAAATAAAACTAACATATTTTGGGGAAAATAAAACATTTAATTATCATAATTTGTATGTAATTTAATGATCTAAAAAATTTAATGATCTGTCTAGGAAACCCAAGAGAATTTTGGGGAAACCTATTAGAAATAATAAAGATCAATAAAGTATTCAGATGGAAAAAATGCAAAAATGTCAAATTTTGTTATTTGACAATTTTACTGAAAGAAATAAACCCATTAAATGGCTGACAAATTATAAACTGCCTAAGAATAATGTGTAGGACAAAATAAAGCCAGCTATAGAACGTGGCTGAAATAGCTAAAAAGAAGATATGAAATATGTCACGATGAATGGAGTGACTATCATAAATTATTCCAGTGGTGTACCGGTAAATTGGCTTTCTGTGAGGTAAGGGTGGAGGAGTCATGATTTGTAGCATTTGCTGATTTTCATGGTATAAAAACTCCCATCATGGCTGATTTTAAGATATCAAGACTTTCAAACCACCTGGCAAAATTCCTGAATTATTTAACAATAGGCTTTCCTGAGTTGGTAAGAGTTGCCTCCAGAACACAGCTGACTTACTCCCAATTTAATTTGTATGTTTAATATAATTACATTCTAAGCCCCATTATTATGTTTTTTGGAGCCAAACAAAGTAATTTTAAAATTCATGTGAAATTCATTTTGAAAAGAAAATCATAATATTAGCCAATACAATTTTGCAAAACTAGTGAGCAGGGCATGTACTTCTATATAGGAAAGTAGCTTATAAAACTATAAAAAACAATGTACTGTAGGCAAAAAAAACCAACCCCTCCCTCCGAAAACCAAAAAGAAACCACACAACAGAACCATGACTCACAATAGGTAAGCAATAGAGTCTATTATATGGAAAAAACCATTGTGTAATAATACCTAGATTTGCTTTTAGTTGTAGAAATGCAATGAGGAACCAGTTTTTATAATTTAACAAATGAGTGAAGTTTCAAGTGTTAATAATCAGTGTTAGAGATTATGTGGTACTTGTCCATTCTATGGGATTATAAAAAATTTTTCTTTTGTAAACTTCCTGGAAATTAGTTTATGAATAGATATTGAGAACTTTAAAGAGTCTATACCATAATACAGTCTATCATCTTTTTAAAGACATATTTTAAGTATATTTTTAGTTTAGGGAAAAATTGGAAACGACTTAAATCTCTCTCCTCATTTGGGGTCATTTTGCTTCTTGTATCTGAAACCCACTGTACCTAGCTTAAGGAATGGGGGAAGGTGATTTGTACAGGTGTTCATAGATATTTTATGGAACCCAGGGGCAGGAAGTACGAATAATTCCTTGAGAACCAAAACAGAAAATTAAAAGAACTAATTTGTATCCAGGACATCCGTGTTCTTCATATCTGTCTCTGATGCTCAATGTTCTCTTGTCTTTACCTGACTTTTGTGAGGCTACAGAGAAAGTAGTTTTTGTGTTTCTGTAGTTAGGGATTTTTCTGAACCAATTTTACTGAAACCTGGGGCTGGCTAAAAGAATAATCAGTAGAAGGCAATTTACAACTGTGAGAACTCCAGAGAGATTTACCTAACTCCAGGGTATGTATTTGGATTTCAAGAGTTTAAGGTGAGATCTGGAATGTGAAGACATCCCTAGGTTGTAAAGCTGAAGATAGTGGTTTTTATCTTTCCTTTTCATAAATTTATTTGTATTCCAAAAGGGTAGAGTGGGAACTCAGATCATTTTCAAGGAGCAAAGGCTTATTTCTCTCTAGCAGGGATAGGACAATGTGTATTTCAGCACTTGGATTCATTGTTTGGGCTTTCTTGCCTGTAAGGCAGATCCCATATTTGTGTAGCATAGCATTGAACTTTCATCTCATTGCCATAAGTAATTGAGGCACAGGGGAATCACAAATTAAATAATAATTAAACTGTTCTGTTCCAGAAACATGTTTGTGCATTCAGGATAATATAAATAAATATGGATATTAAAAAACAACTTTTTTGATTCATTCTCCAGCATCTCCTTATTGCTTTGCTCATTAGTACTTACAGCTCTAAAATGGCTACTGCCAAGACCCCTGAAAGATGTAGTACTCAAAGCTAAGTAATTCCGTTATCTTACTCTCCCAGTTACAAATCCCTCTAGGAAAGAACCAAATCAGAATCTGCCTCACTGCACAAAACTGCACAGACTTCTGAATGGCAAAGAAGAGGAAATGATTGGCTCCTTTAGTACAACCTCCAATAGTATGCCAAATAATTAAGGTATGCCTAATAACAAAGATTATTATACAATTACTAAAACTGTGTTTTTGAAGAGTATTTAATGATTCTGGAATACATTCATGATACGAGGTCTGACAATTAAGTTTGCAAACTTGCCACTGTGTGCTTACATCGGCAGCACTGTACAGACAACTGAGTAAGGTTTCATAACCTTGGTACATATGTGTCTCACAGCTGTGTTTGTGTCACATGTGGTGGTGTCTTGCTGAATGGTGTTCATTATTGTTTTGTGTTTGTGTGTGCCATTGCAAGAATGTCAAAGCTTGAATTAGAGCAACAAACAAACAAACATTAAATTTCTTGTTAAACTTGGCAAGAGTGAAAGTGAAATCAAAGACATGTTGGTTTAACTTAATGGGGACAATGCCATGAAAAAAACAGCAGTGTACAAATGGATTAAACATTTTTCTGAAGGGAGGAAAAAAGTGTCACTGATGAAGAGAGGTCAGGACAGTCAGTAACTGATGAAAGAACTGATGAAAGCATTGCAGATATTCATCAAACTGTACATCAAAATCATTGGCTGACTGTGCAAAGCATAGCAGACCAAGTAAATGTAATAAAGAAACAGGAAAATCTTAAGTGAAAATCTTGTTGTGAGAAAGGTGTGTGCAAAGTGGTCCTGAAGGAGCTCATCGATGAACAAAAGCAAAGGGAGGAGTCCCAGATTGCCAGGACCTTTTGGAGAGGAAAGGTGATGTTTTAGGCCATGTTATCACTGGTGGTGAAACACGGGTGTACCAGTACGATCTTGAAACAAAGCATCAAAGTGCACAATGGAAGTCAGACAATTCTCCATGACCAAAAAAGTTCTAGCAGTCCAAATCAAGAGCCAAAACAATGTTGCTAACCTTATTTTGACATTAGAGGGATTGTTCATTATGAATTTGTACCAACTGGACAAACAGCCAACCAAGTTTGCCATTTGAAAGTGCTGAAAAGGCTGCATGAAAAGGTTAGATGAAAATGACTTGAACTTTTTGCCAATGGCTCATGACTCTTGTCTCATAACAACGCACCAAGTCTGTCTGTGAGGGAGTTTTTAGCCTGTAAGCAAATAATGGTATTGGAAAACCCTCCCTACTCACCTGATCTGGTCCCCAATGACTTTTTTCTTTACCTGAAGATAAAGAAAATATTGAAAGGAATACATTTTGATGATGTTCAGGATATGAAAGGTAATACGACAACAGCTCTGATGACCATGCCAGGAAAAGAGTTCCAAAACTGCTTTGAAGGGTGAACTAGGTGCTGGTGTCAGTGCACAGCTTCCCAAGGGGAGTACTTCAAATGTGACCATAGTGATATTCAGCAATGAGGTATGTAGCACTTTTTCTAGGATTAGTTCACTAATTTAATTGCCAGAACTTGTATGTGTTTATGCTCTTGAGGAATATCACTCTGTTTTTCTCTCCTTGTAATGTGTCTGGTTTTGATGTTAGGGTAATACTTCCTTCAGAAAATGAATAAAGAAGTGTTCTCTGCACTTCTGTTTTTCTGGATAAGAATATGTAGAATTGAAACTTTGTTCCCCCTCCCCACCCCCCGCTTAAATATTTGGTAGAATTCATCAGTGAAACCATTTTGGTGTGGTGTTTACTTGATGGAAGATTTTTATCTACATGTTTAAATCTTTATATAGATATAGGACAATTCATGTTATCTATTTTTTCTTGAGTGAGTTTTGGTAGTATTTGTCTTTCAAGGAATTGGTATTACGCAGATTTTAAAGAGAAGCAACTTTAGAATACAATTAGGTATCATTCTTAAAAATTCTTAACTTTTCCTTTAAAAGCTAATTTTAATCCGAAAAATAATAAAACATTTTAGTAAAATTTTCTTTTGTAAACTCCTTGTGCCTAGACTTCCAGGATTCAGACAGTGTCAAAGCAGCTTAGTTTTTTAAATTCTCAACTGTGGCAATGGTATTATTTTTACAGTGACCACTTCCTTAGTTCATAAAGGTACTGTTTATTTCACATCCATTCAGTCAGGTGGGTCTCTAACGTGTTCTCCATCAGAAAGACAGAAAAGTGAATGGAGATGCATATTGCTTCCAACAACAAGCTAACGACAAAATCACATCTACTATTCCTCCTGATTGTGACACAATTTTTTCAAATGTGTCCATGCTTTAATCTTGGATCAAAAAACCTCTCCTGCTCTTGCCTTTCAACCTAAGAGTGTGTTTAAACGAATTATACGAAATGCTTAATTAGTTGACTAACAGATTCTAGGGACCAAGTTTGCCTTAGTGTAACACTTAGCAAATGGCACTTCTAACTCAATTAAGCTTTAGATTGGCAAGGACAGTACCCCACAATCCAAAGAGAAACATTTTAGTTAGAAAATTTGAACTATAAAATTAAGGTTTAAAATTATTTCATTACACCAACTATGAATTTAATTTTAATCTTAGTCAACTGAACAACTAGAATTTTTAAGAATTTGATGAATTCTTTACCATATTTATCCCAGATGATTGACTGTTTTTATTTTATTAGACTCAACAAAATTTAATTTATGTATTATAAAGTTTACTTTTTAGTATATAAATTCTATGGGTTTTGATAAACATAATTGGTGTCTTGAATTGTCTTATTCCTATTCTTTCATTCTCTTATTGCCCTGTCTATTACTTTATCCCACCCAACACTCTTGGGAATATTTAAAATAAATGGTTAGGTCCTCTTAAAAGTTTCTTAGTATTACATTTAATATGAAAATAAAATGTTTTCTAGTAGATTTGTAAAGATGCCAATTGCTTCCTTAAAACTTGATTATTAGTCCTGAATATGTGGGAGACTCTTCTTTTGCATTGCTGGAAACTTTACATTTCTTCTTAACATTTATACTGTTATTGTTGAAACTTTTTGTTTTATGTGATTTAGTGATCTGTGAGCTGCATTGCAGACATAACTACCTCAGATGTATGTGATTCGTATATACTGTGACACCTACAGCTCATCTGTTAGTAGGGGATAGGGAGGGGGGATTTTTTTTCCTATTTTCTAATGATAGTAATATTTTCCTTTTCCCTTTCCTGACCTATTTTTTTCTTTACAAAGACTTTTCAGAATTTCTTGCCAGTAATTCTCTAAGGGCCTTTTTAGAAATAGTCTTCTAAACTAATTCACCCTTCAGTAAATTTTTGTTTTACAGCCATGTTACATATATGACGCCACAATGAAGAGAGTAGCAAAATAAAAAAATATGTATTGCATTTCTATTTAACGGGGAAATTACACATGTGCCCTATAGTGATATTTGTGCATACATTAACCCTCCAAGTAAGCTAAACTTAAGCTAATTTTAAAATTAACTTGTGGAATTCCCAGATCAAAGAGTATTAAAGTTTTTAATACGTAACTTCAAATTGTTCTCCTGAAAGTCCTTACTGTTAAATTCCTATCGGTATGAGAAAAATATTTCTCAACTTTCTTGCATTTCTTTGCTTCATGCTTGTAACTCCCATGCTTTTATATAGCTCTGATTTGTAGTAGCTGCAGGAATGTTTGCTAAACTGAATCAAAAATATCTTTGCAAGGATATGTAATTTAAGGTAGGGATGCTTTTATATTACTAAATTTAAAAGCATAGACAACTTCAAATGAAATGGATATTTTTTCCAACTGGTTACTGTATTATATAGTATAATGAAAAATTGATTAAGGTGAAAATTTAGAATCCCATATTGTGCTGATACAGAGAATATGATTTTGAATAAAATGATAGCTATAAAATATTAAAGTGATGATTTCCACATGAGAATTAGAGTCTAGCTCCATTTTACTAAAATAATTGCTTACACTCTGCCAGTCCTTACTTTTCTATTTATTATCACCAGTGTCAGTTCTTATTCATTTCTCTGACATGTACTTGGGGGGATTTTTCTAAAAATTGATACTATTGTATTATTCAGTGCATTAGCATTTCTCATAAAATACAGCCAACAAAAAAGTTCTCCACTCAAAAAAAAAAAAAAAAAAAACACCAAAGAAGAAGAAGATATCTAACAGAAAACATAAGGGCTTAATGAACATTCTAAGAGTTTGAAGATTTTATGAGCAGTAACTAGGAACAAATATATTTGATGGTATTTTCATAAGTTACTAATCTTCCGTTTGGGAAAGAAGTAGCCTCTCCAGCCCACTTAACCTTACCTGCTAATTATACCAACTGAATGGCTAGATTGTTATTTATAATGAGATTTCTATTAAGAAAGACTTGAAAACAGATCTAAACCCATGGAGATGGCTAAATTATCTCTGGTAAGTGGGGCAATTTTGTTCAATGAGGAAAATCATTATAGATTTTAAAATTCAACTGTGACTCTGACTTTAGTTACTTAATTGTGTACACCATGTAAAATGAAGTTTGTTCAAATATCCTGAGAATTGGAACCCCCAAATGCTTTTGTTTAGGTTACTGAGGTAAATTCAAGTGAACATAGGTGTTCAGTGCCAGTTTACTGGATACTCGCCTCAGTGCTTAACTTGTGTACATACATACAGAAAACTAGCATATTATAAAGTATAATGGCTTTATTGAAACTAAAGAATGGTTTAATATGGAAAGAAATAAAAAGGAGCTTTTGGGAAGAAGTCCAATCTCTCAAAGAAACTCTGTGTGAAGTAACTAAGGTGAAATTTTAAGCTTCTAAAGTCTCTTTGCTTCAGTAGCTTTAGCCAAAAAGAAGAATAAAAACCTAAATTAAAAAACGAATGACTTATTTTTAATGCTCAAACAATCTTAGGTACGGTTCTGTGTTCTGCTTGATAACAGAAACCGTGTTGGCTTTTGCATGTGCCAGACACCTAACAGGAATGTCCCTTTGGCATCCCCTAATTTCATTTTTATGTGCTCTTTACTGTACATTGCTTGTTTAGATCACTTACCTTTTTTTTTTTTAAATAACCAAGTAACTTACTTCCCCGAGGTGCTTTTATAAGCATAGCTATTCTGTGAGTCTATTGCAGTGACAACCCATCAGAAAAAAGACTGATGTTAAGCCAAGACTGAACAGTTAAAAAAAAAATCAAGAAACCATGAACCCCCTGAGACATAACCTCCTGAGATATAACCTCCTTATCTGAATTATGACTATTAAATTCATTTTAATATTTTATTCAAATTCAAACTCCCAGGGCAGAAACAGTCACATTTGAAAAATGCTTTTCAAAATAATATAGAAATACATAAAAAAATTGGCTTGTATGTTTGTTGCTATGTTAAAACAATATAAACAATTTTATAAATCATTTCAATTTTGTTACTAAGAAACATTGGGTCCACACGGCAAATTTCAGTGTCTTCATTATTTATATTAATTCTTTTATCTGACTTATACCAGCACATGTGCTGGAAAGTAAAATACCACAGAAGGGCTGGTTATGAAAAGCAACAGTTCTTAAATGTACCCATTCCCACTCATCCCCATCTAGGCCTGCTCCAGCAGCCAAGACCCTAATAAATCATTTCCTCCATTCCCGGTTTGCTTGTGCCACTCTTTCTTTGCTTATCAACTGTAGAAGTTACTGTCAACTATCTGTAATAATACATCAGATTTAGCTCACTTTTCAATCCTTCCAACTTTATTGACCTTGTCTAATAGGTCTATTTTTGTTCCTAAGTTGTTTATCCATGCAGTCAATGTTATACATAATACGTGTATTGTACTAAACCTCGTCCTGTTCCATTCGTGAGAGTCTCTCTTGACTCCTTAGTTTGTCAGACGAGAAAATTAGTAACCTTACTGTTTTCCTCCCCTTCTCTCCCCTTCCACTTCCCACTCCTGTCCGCCCCCTTTTACTTTTAAAGTGACAAGTTTGAAAACATTTTCTGTTTTGTAACCAAACTAATATTTTTATGTTTTATAATTGACTCTCAAAGTTAAAAACTGTTAATCGACATTTATGCTATAACTATGGGAATATTCTTCGTTGCAAAACTAAGTGATGTACTAAGATTTCTTTTCTTTCTCTGTGGTTCCAATATCACGACTTCTGTTTTACTCAAAGATGATTGTTCAGACGGGTTCTTTTCCACACTCCATTAATCATCCCACATTAAGAGTTTGCTCCATAGTGGGTCGTGCCTACTTTTACAGTCCTTCCTGCCCGAGGCCCCATACTGGTTTATCCTGCTGTTTTCTTAGTGGGAAAATGATGATAAATCCTTTTCACTCAAACCTAATGTCTTCAGTTTCTTGTTCATTCTGGTTCTTGGTTAAAGTCCATTGCCTTTTTTCTTCTTGAAACTCCTAGTTTAAGATATAGCAATTGAAGTGGTTAGTCCCTGGATCTGATTTCTTTATTATTCATTTATTCAACATATACTTACTGAGTGTCACATATATGCCCATGCTCTGTGCTGAGTGCTGGTGATAAAAACATGAAAGACATTATTTTAGTAATTTCTATGTAATGAAGAACTCAATAGTGGTGCCCCTCAAAAATATAATTTATTCTACAACTTCCTCTCTTTAGTATGACTTCACATCTGACCCATATTGCTAACATATGTATACCACTGTTTAGGGTTGCTAGTCCTCATGTATTTTATTACTTTATACATACGTATATACATGTGGTGGCAGCATAGTATGGTAGTTACTGTTATATAGCCAAACTCTGTATCACTTATTAGCTACATGACCATGGGCAAATAACTTTTTCATACCTCATTTTCTATTGCCTTCTAGCTGCAGACCTGTCTGTCCCCCCTCATGCAATTCCCCATGACATCCTAAGGCAGAAGCTAGGGAGTTCCTTGGTGGTGTAGTGGCTTAAGGCTTCGGCGCTGGCCCTGTCAGCACTGCGGCCTGGGTTTGATTCCCGGCCATACAAAAAAAAAAAAAAAAAAATGTCTAAGGCAGAAGCTAAGTGTGGAGGCCACGGGGGCATGGAGTATCTCGGAGACAGAACTGACCCTCTCTCAGGGGTAGTGTTCCTCCCTCACTCGTACACCTCACATCACCCTGTATGGCCCCAGAGGATGGCTGGTTAGTCAGTGATGGGTAAGATTCCTCAAGGGAGGAACAACCTAAGACAGGCATCGTCACATAGGGGCCATCAGGGGAGAGCTTGGGTTCCACAGAGGTGAGGCACAGCCCCTCACCCTCTCTGAGGTTAATCTTCCCACTGACTGACTTGCTTCCCACCTACAGCTCAGCCTGAGATCTGATGGGATGAGCTCGACCATTCCCTCCCTTAATGGATGTCTTTATAATAGCAATAACTCCATTCACTGGGGTTAAGCAGCTGGTTTGTAAAGACACAATAAGTGCTGGAACACAATGGGAACTTTTGGGAACAGCCATAAGATAGGATAATCACAGACCTTGGAAAGAGGAAGATTTTACTTCCCCATTATACAATTTTCACTTCCTCATTCTATCCATCAATAAAAGCTATGCGTTGGCCGATTCAGGGTGCCCAGGCCATGAAGCTGAGTCCCCTTGGCCACACTTATAATATTCTTGGCTACTGTCTTCTTTCTTAACTTTGCATCACCCTTTTCGTTTGCCCACAGCTCGTGTCATGCTAGACGTGACAATTTTCCTCAAAATTAGGGATAGTAAAGGTGCCTCCTTTAAAGAATTGTTAAGACTAGTGAGTAAAAACATAAACTACCTTGAACAGGTGCCTAGCACATAGTCAATAAATGTTACATGCAATAAGTGGTTAATTTCTAAAACATATAAAGAACTCATACAACTTAACACACACACACATACAAAACCAAACAATACAATTAAAAAATGGGAGAAAACTTGAATAGACATTTCTCCCAGGAGGGCATACAGATGGCCAATACTTATATGAAAAAATGCTCAACATCACTAATCATCTTGCTACGGAAAGGCTCTACCCGTTCACTTGTCGGAAAGACCCAGTGGCACTCGGAGCACTTGCAAGTTCAGGTTGTTTATTTTACGGTGGTGGGGGAGGGGGACCTCAGAGGAGTTGTTTCCAAGTCTGAGCCCCAAACAAAGGCAGAGTGGGGAAATTTATAGCATAGCATTTCCATAATAACAGCAATTACCCGGCCTGGGCTAGTGTTGGCGGGGACAGAGGTTCAGGGCGAAGAAGAACCGGGAAGTGACTCCGGGGGGATCCTGGACAAGGCTATCGGCCATGTTGGGAGGCAATATTTCTCTACAATCTGAGAAATACAGATGTAAATCACAATGAGATACCATCTCATACATGTCTGGATGGCAACCATCAATAAATCAACAAATAATAAGTGCTGGCAGAGATGCGGGTCAAAAGGAACCCTCATGCACTCCTGGTGGGATTATAAATTAATGCAGCTGCTATAGAAAACAGTATGGAGGCTCCTCCAAAAATTAAAAATAAAGGTACTTTATGATCTACCAATTCCACTTCTGAGTATGTATCTGAGTAAAACAAAAGCATTAATTCAAAAAGATACACGACCCCATGCCCATTGTAGCATTACATAGTGTTAGCCAAGATATGAAAGCATCTGAGATGTCCATCAATAGATGAATGGATAAAAAGTGATATATATATATTTATAATGGAATATTATTCATCATTAAGAAAGAATCACATCTTGCCATTTGCAACAACATGGATGGACCTAAAGGGTATTAAGCTAAGTGAAATAAGTCAGAGAACAACACATACCATATGATCTCATTTAAATGTGGAATAAAAAAAAGTAAAACAACAGATCCATAAATATGAGAATAAACTGATGGTTGCCAAAGGAGGAAGGGTGGGGAATGGGAATTTAAAAAAAATTTTTTAAAAAATGACAACTTATGTTTTGTAGATGACGTAAATGTATCTGGAAAGTTTAATGGAATCCATTAAAACTATTATACAAACATTACAGATTTTAGTGAGGTCAGTAATAAATACCACATGTTAAGAGCTGCCCATGTATTTCTGATGCCCAGCCAGGCATGAGAACCATTGTCTTAGTGTACAGAAGTGATCGGAACCTTGCTTAGCTCCCACCATGCTTAGAGTGAACATTTTGGGTTGGTTCAAAACAAAGATGAAATACTCTGATCAATCAAATACCCTGGCTCCCAGAAGGTGATTTTCCTTAAACGAAAGTTTAAAATCTCACAGCCAGCCACTACAGCTACCTTCTTTCTTCGAGAATGAGGCTTCTGTTGAACCAAGCCCAGCTGGAGTCACAGCAGGCAAAGGTGGGAAGAAAAGTTCAGAATCAGAACTCTTATGTGAAGACTGTCAGGTAGAGGTTGGAGTAGTTTTGTTTTTTGGACTCTGAAGGATAGAGCCAGCACTACTTGTTAAAGTTCAAGAGGAAAGTGGATTTTAGCTCAGTGCATGGAAAATATTTCTATCAGTCTAAGCTATCTCTGATGTGGAATGTGCAAGTAGAGATCGGATGTACATTTGTACGGGGAACTCAGGCTTTGGGTGGTGTGAGGAGATGATCTGCAGGCCATCAGGCTGTAGGGTAAAGGACAGAGGCATTTGGAGTCACACAGACTGGGTTGGAATTCCATTTTGCTCACTTGTTTGTGTGACCTTGAGAAGTGACTTAGACTCTGAGGCTGAATTTTCTCCTTTACAAAAGAAGATAGTATATGGAGCTGCTGGGCTTGAGCTCTTTGATCCCATATCCCCCACCTCCCTAGACCAAGACTTAGTTTAGTTGAATGACCTCAAAAATAAAAATAAATACTGCACCTCAAGGAACAAATTGAATAAGTAGGAGAAGAAGGTACTGAGGGTTATCAGGTAGAAAAACTTGCTAGAAAATTGAGCCAGAAAAGAAGAAGTTGAAGGAACTGATTGTTTAATCTAAAATAGAGAGGATTTAGGGGGTGTCCTGGTAACATTTCAAATAATTATAGACCCTTCATATAGGACAGCTGTATTGTTTTTGTGTGTCAACTGAACAAGCTGACCTAAGACTAATGAAAATCCTATGTTGGGAGGAAAATTTTAGCCTAGTGGAAGGAAAAAACCAATCAATCACCAACCAACCAACCAACCAACCAACCAACCAACCAGCCAACCAACCAACCAAACAGCCAACCAACACAAACTTTTACTGCAACTACAAAAAATTGCTTTCTCGTGAAGTAATGAGTTCTGGGTATTCAAGTAGAACATTTGATAAGGGTTCAGTTAAATGACCTCCAAGTTTCATTTGAAATCTAACATTGTATGTTCCTAAGGATGTGCCTACTAAATTTTATGCCTTAGTTATAAGGTTCAGGAAGCTGTATTATTTCTAAGCAATTTCTCATGTCCCATTTTATTAAATAATAAACTAGTTTCTGAATGGGAAAGGAATAGAACTGGGGCTTTTCATTTTTCTGGTCAGAAGAGGCCTTCAGTATCTTGTGCCCTATGGGATCTAAGAAAATAGTGCACTGAATTCTAACACTTTCTCTTTTTAATATTTTCTTTTGTAATAGCTAGTTTAATTCTTCACCTTGTAAAGAAGGAGTCAGCTCTAAGGTTTATCATCTTTTATGATTCTGTTTGAAATCAAATCTGACAAAATGAATCAGAGAATCTTTGGGATGGTACCCTCTAAATCTTAATGTTTAACAAAAACCATCAGATGGTTCCTATATATATTAAAGTTGAAAAACACATGCAGTAAATATTCATTATTGGGGCTTCATCATTGTAACTGATTTATTTTCATGTTATCAAATATGCAAAATATTCCTCCTTGTGCAATACCTGGGGCAAAACGTTGACAAGAATAAACTGTTGTATTTGAAATACACTTTTCTTGATATAGTTTTCTTTAATTTTCTCACTTTCATTGACCAACTTAATACAAAACAATATATTTTTATATATGAGCACATGTCAAAAAGTTTCAGAAACAAAAGGAAAATTTTTTTATCTTTTATTTGTACTTGTAAAAATGGTGAGTTAACTTATTATTTACAACAGTATGCTACTGAATTCAAAGATGTAAGTTGTAAACCTATGTGTTCAATAGTTGTTTTGTTTTATTCCATAGTTTTAAAAATTTATGTCCTTGTTTGAAAGAGTAACTATATTTTTCCAGGACTTGTTTTTTATTGTTAGTAATGGAAATGACACTCAAACTTGTTTAACAACAACAACAGCAACAAAAAACAAACAAACAAACAAAAAAGCTCACGTAACTGGAAAGGATAGGAAGGAACTCCAGGCTTGTCTGGATCTGAAGCTAAAATGATGTCAGCAGATGTTTATCTTGAGCCATCACTTAGTTCTGACTTTTTCTGGATTAACTTTATTCTGGTAAGTGCTCTCTATGTGACAGCAAAGATGGCTATCACCAACTGTAGGCTTAGCTTATTCTTACATCTAGCAGTCCAAGAGACAAGAAAGTACGTTTCTCAAATTTCCCTTGCAAAAGTCCCAAGGATGACACTTCTTGGCCCAGACTGAGTCACACACCTATTCCTGACTCAATTACTGTGGCCAGTGGGATGCAGTACTTTTGAGTTTTCTGATTGTTCATTCCTGGGCCACACATCCATCTTTAAAATCAAGATTTGTATCCCTCCATGGGTAGCTGAGGATATCAGTGATTCTGGGCATGGTTCTCTCACACGAGGAGAGGCTGAGCAAAAGCAAGTAGCTGATGTCCTCCGATGGAGCTCCTAATTGTTAAATCCTTTTATCAACAGACATATTGATCATAAAATATCAGAGTTATAGAGGGGAACCCCACACAGATTTCCACTCCTTAAGCTCAGTCCAGTGGGTAGAATTGGTCTTAAACAATTGTTACATATAATGGTAAGTGCTATGGAAAGGTGAGGTAAGAATGAAGTTTTGAGGGAGTCAAGAGGATATATACTACTAAAGGTGACTCAGTAATTTAAAAAGAAAATGCTAGAGGTGACAGTGAGCTAGATCTGCAGAATGAATTGGAGGTAGAAGGAAGACACAGTGGGGAGGGCAGCTCAGGAAGAGGTAACTACAAGCACAGAGGCACATACTTTGCAAAGGAAAGTAAGAGTGTCACCTTCTTATATATTAGCCTACATTTATATTATGATTAAAATAAGCAAGCAGGCTGAAAAAAAATCCTGACTCAGGGTAAAATGTGAGTTGTTTGTCCATTTTGGCTGGGAGCCAGCGCAGCTTATCCTAGATAACTCAATTTCTCTTAAACTGAACTATGGCTTCCACTTGTAAGAAAATCCTATGGCAGAAATGAAGTTTTTTGTTTGTTTGTTTATTTAGATCAACTTGTTAAGATAAAATGTTAGAAAGGCCATCGAGTGAATTTTAACACTTTTTCTTACTGAAGGAAAAACAAAATAAAATGGCAGCAATTCAGGAAAAGTATGCTTAAAGTTCAGTGAAATGTAGACTCAGTAGAAGTTAAAGTTGAGATAATTTTTTGTAGGTTTCAGTTTTTTTTAAAGATGACAAGGACAGCTATTGATTCTGTATGTCATTGGTGATGATTCAAGTGTGGAATAGTCTAAATATAATATTGGTTCAAAATGTAAACATAAAAGTGATTTTAACTATTCTGGGGTGGGATGGAGGAAGGAGGGATCTAGGGAAGAGGCTGTGTCACAAGGTGGCACAATGACAAAATACTGTTTGGATCCAGTTTGTGACATGATTCTGTAGGCTTTAGACTCAGTAATAGTTGTGCTTTGAGAGATCGAGCAGTCGTGTCATGGTGACTCAGGTGATGATCATAAGAGCATAAGCCCTGCATGTCTATTGTTGCATTGATTCCTCAAAATGACCCTTTCACGTAGGCTCAGTATCATCTCCATTTTGGAGGTGAGGGAACAAGGCACAGAGAGGTGGAGTAGTATGGCCAAAGTTAGGGAGCTTGTATGACACCCAGGATCATGATTCACATGGACTGATACTGGGATCCGGTGTTGGAAGATAGTAGCTAGTACTCATTTAGCGTCTACTGTGAGCTGAGATGTACACTTACTTCATCTATTCTTCACAGATGTTCTATGAATAGGTATTTTAAAACTCATTTTACAGATGAAGAATGACTTGAGATGCTGAGAAAATTGCTCAAGGAAAAGTTAATATGTGCCCAAACTTGGAGTCAAAATTGGTCTTCTGGATGTTGTAGACTGTGTTTTAATCACTACCATATATCCCTATGTCATATCTTTCCTGTGCTAGATACGGTGATCATCATGAACAATGGGAATCCAGTTTTTCATTATATTTAATGAATCCATAACACATGTCCATTTAATGAGAAAATGCTACTCTGCTGGGACCTTAATAGTAAAGAATTACTGTAGAACTTAAATATGCTAGTCACAAAAATAGTTGATTTTAAAGTAACCTATCTATACTATGAAGAAGTATGTACAATAGCTTAGGATTTAAATTTATTTATGAGAAATTGCATTAAAATATGTCCTATATACTGATGTTTAATACCCTTCTGATTTATTCTAATTTTTAAAATACCTCATATTTTGATAATGATTTCTGATATAAAACTATTACATTTCTAGTTAAGTATAACAGGTAATACTTAAGAGGTTAATAATTTTGGTACAGGCTTCTGTTTTAATATGGTAGGTTGAGCAAATGTTGATAATCTACTACTGTGTTCCCAAACTCATTATAATAGAAATAGAAGTGTAGAAATAGGAAGTGGAGGGAGGGTCAGTGGTACGTGAAAGATTTTATCCAATCTAATGGGAGGCAGAGAGTGGATGAAGCAGTATAAACAGGTTCAAAAGGGTGGAGGAAACCACAGCTTAGAAAATGCCCAAAGAGGGGCACACATCAGAGCCTTCATAAGCTAAGAGCCTTGTTTTGCAAACCCTGGGAGGATGTATGCGACTTGGAATCCTTAGATTAGAACAATAAACACGAGAGTGTAGAGTAATGGAATGCATGTTGCTGGATAATGTACATGTCCCATACGTTTTCCTTTTCTTCAAGTACAAAAATCAAACCAAAAAATGCTTCTAAACAAAAAGTAAAAGTCAAATAAAAATGAACATAGAAAGTAGAACAGTCGTTAACAGAGCTTTGGGAGATGGGGGAATGGGGTAATTGTTTAATGGGCATAGTTACAGTATGGGGTGATGAAAACGTTTTGGAGGTGGGTAGTGGTAATGATTGCACCACAATGTGAATGTACTTAATGCCACTGACCTATACACTTAAAGATGGCTAAAATGGTAAATTTTATATTATGTATATTTACCACAATGATAAAAAAAAGGAGACTTCTTATCTGGGAATAAAAAGGACTGTGGTATAAGCAGGACAGTTAATGTGGAAATGGGCATCTTAGAGTGACACCTTCAGCATTTCAGCCATTCATAGTGGTTGACTTGCTCCTGACTCAACATGAGATGAAACCTGCAAATAGTAAACTCCTGCCCATTTAATACAAAGTCCTCCACTAAATTTTCTGTTGTCTTAACTTTAAATTCATATAGGAAATCAAGGTGATTAGATAAATGAGAAATGTCAGAAACAAAGATTAAGCTCAATAATGAGCAACAATAGCCAGAGAAACAGAAGAGAACTTTAAAATTATCTCTATACTAGTATCTTTAGAGGTATTTTAAAGAGATAAAACATTTATTAAATAATAACTCTAAGCTGTAAAAAATACATAAAAATGTAATCCCTGGAAAAAGTCAGTAGAAAAGAAAAAAATTAAGTAAATCTCCTAGAAATAGAATAAAAAAAAAGAAAAAACAAGAAAGGAAAGCATGAGAATAAATATTAAAGACAAGGATCCATCCAAGGTTTGCTACCTGAATAATGGAAGTTCCTGAAAGAGCCAACAGAGGGCAGTAAATCATCAAAGAAATAATGAAAGAGACAACCCTGAGCTGAAGTAAGAGTCTTCAAGTTGGGAAGGTCTACCATGTGCTCAACAAAGTGAAGCAGAAGACATTCGCCTGGACATGTTATTGTGAATATTCGGAATACCAAAGATAAAGAGAAGATGCTAAAGTTTCTAGGAAGAAAACAATAAAGTTAAAAAACGGGTCACCTTACAACTCAATAAGAAGACAAATAACCCAATTTAAAAATAGAGAAAGGATTTGAACCAACAGTTCTCCCAACAAGATAAACAAATATCCAATAAGCACATGGAAAAGTGCCACCAGGGAAATTCAAATCAAAACCACAATGGGATAGCACTTAAAGCCCACTAGGCTATCTATGATCCAAAAGACATATAATAACTAGTGTTGGCAAGAAATGTGGATAAATTGAAGCCCTCGTGTGTGTGTGTATATATATATATATATATATATATATATATATATATATATATATATATATATATATATATATGCTGGTCAGAATGTGAAATGGTTTATACCACTTCGGAAAATAGTCTGATAGTTTCTCAAAAGATTAAACATAAAGTTACTGTATATGATGTGACCCAACAATTCCACTCCTTGGTATTATATATAGTCAAGAGAAATGAAAACAAAGATCCACACAAAAAGTTGTATATAAATGTTCATAGGGGTATTATTCATAATAGCCCCCGAAGCAGAAACAACCCAACTGATGAATGGATAAAATGTAGTATATCCATACAATGGAATATTATCTGGCTATGAAAAGGAATGAAGTATTTATACGTGCTACAGTAGGATGAACCTTGGAAATATTATGCTAAATGAAAGAAGTCAGTCACAAAAGACCGTACATTTAAGATTCCTTTTATGTGATATGTCCAGAATAGGCACATCTATACAGAAAGAAGATAGATGAGTGGTTTCCAGGGATGTGGGGGTTGGGGAAAAATGAGGAGTGACTGTTTAATTGGTACAGGTTTCTCTTTGAGAGATGAAAATATTGTAAGCCTTTTTTGGAGATGGTTGCACAGCTCTGTGAGTACACAAAAGCCATTTAATTTTACACCTTAAATGGGCGAATTTTATGGTATATGTGAACTAGATCCCAATAAAGCTATTCTTTTTTAAGTCATACTGTTATCAGGCTTTTTAGCAGCCTTGTATTCTAGAAGTTTCTATATATTTTGGAAACAAAGACCACCTAGATGACACAACCAAAGGCTATTTTTTATTTAGAGCTTTCTAGAATAAGGGAATCAGCCACCATCACGTGGTTTTAGCAGAAAACTCAGAAACTCAAAGGCAAGCTGGAGTGGGGAAACTTTATAGTGGAAAAATGGGAAGACTTCCAGTTTGCTGTGATTGGGGGCTGCTGGCACAGGAAGCTGTAGGTGGGGCAACTAGAGCCGGGCATCCAGTGTGATTGCTTAGGGGTGAATATTTGGCTTTCTCTATTTAGTACTAAAATGAAAGTGGAAACAAAAATTAGAGAAGCTTCCAGTTATTCATCTAGTTCTGGACATTTTGGGCTAACTTTTTCAGGGTTTATTGTTTGATCTTCCTGGATTGTTTGCTGCAGATACTGATCTGACATTCTACATGTCTGACTTGAAGATCGTAGGCTGGCTTCCTGGGCTGGTCACTGTGGATAATGGGCTGGTTTTCTAGACTGGTTGCTGCAGATCGTTAGTCAGAGTTCTCTTTTTATGTATGGTCTACACACTGTCCATTTGTACATTCAGTCTCTTAGTAGAAATGCTTTCAAGATTATGAAAAAATGCAAATATATTTAAAAATACCCAAAGAATAAATAAAATGTGAGAGCTGAATTTAAAAATTACACATTTAAGGGTTCATAAACCTTTACTTCCTATACCTTTCTTTGGGAAGTTAATTGAAGACATAGTTTTAAAAATAAACAAGAAAGGGAAAGACATGACGTCAGAAAGAGGTGATACAATCTAGGAGAGCAGGGACCTGAAGTTCCAGGAGCTTGATTTGGCAGTCTAACAAGCAGCCACCCAGGATGAAGTGCAAGGACAGAAGATGCCAGCAGGGAATTTTCCATGTGGGGACAAGAGGGGGAAGGAGTTTATAATAGAGTTGATGTTAAGTAATGTTTCCCAGGAAACTAAGGATATGATAAGGGTGCAAGGACGAAAAAAGAGGCAATTTAAAAAGCCATTAGACATTGCAGGAAAAACAGTAATATATTATAGTGTTTGCAGTTTAATGATTTTGAATTATTGTTCACAGCAGAGCCTGTAATTACAAAGGCATAGTAATACAAGCACTGTTGTTTTCCAATAATGACAAAACGTGAAGTAATTGTTTGTAGTTACAAAACGTGACATAAATATTGTCATCCTTGATAAAAGTACAGATGACAGAAGTAGGGAGGTGGAAAGTGGGGAAAAGGTAAAGGAAAGTCAGAGGGGCAGACACCGTCAGTGTAAGATAGGAAGCCAGAAGATACTGTATGCAGTTGATGGAACAATAAACAAATGTGTCAGTTTATTCCTGAGAGCAATAATGGTATTCACATGCATTCATCGACTGGCATAGGTATACAAATTTTAACTTGAATGTTTTTCTTAACAATATGTTGTACACATCTCTCTATGGTAATAAGTATATTATTTACATGTGGTATAAAGTTTATTATACTGTACCTTTATTGCTTGATTTTGGGGATGTTTTCTAATTATTCCCTATTGTAAACAGTGCTACAAATGTCCTACTTCGTATATCTTTATGCAATTTACCTATAACTTTATTACAACAATTTTCTTTAAAAATCTAGGGTTATCAATATTTGAAAATTTGAATCTGTATTCAGATTGGTCTCCAGAAATGTTTATTGACTTATACTCTCAACATTAATGTACAGTATTTCCTGTTTCCAGCCATCTTTACCAACACCTACTACTATCAAATGTTTGACATTCTTCATCTGATTTCAGTCGTTTAAATTAGCATTGTTGGATTACAAGTTGTACATGTTTTTATGTTTGTTGCTTTTGGTATTTCAGCCTTTTCTTACCCTTTGTACACATTGGAAGGTTTATCTTTTATTAATGGATAATTACAATTTATATATAAGACATAATAAAAATTCATCTAAATCTTTTGTTACAATTTTTAAATTATTTTTGGATTTTAACTTAGTTCGTGCTGTTTAAAGTTTTTAAAATTAAATGTATTGGGATAACATTGCTTAATAACATTACATAAATTTCAGGTGTACTTTATAAAATGATATCTGTATACTTTATTGTGTGCTCACCACCTGAAGTCTCATCTTCCGTCACCGTGCTTCGACCTCCTTTACCGGCTTGATTCCTCCCGCCACTCCTTTCTCTCCTCTCCTAACCGCTATTCTGTTACTGTATCTATGAGCGTGGTTTTTTTGTTTTGTTTGTTTGTTTGCTTGTATGTTTGTTTTATTTGTCCATTTGTTGCTTTTTCTTTTATATCCACATATGAATGAAATTATACAGTTCTCGTCCTTTATCATCTGACTTATTTTACTTAGCATAATACTCTCGAGATCCACCCACGTTGTAGCAAAAGGCAGTATTTCATCTTTTTATGGCTGAGTAGTAGTCTACTGTATATTCATATCACATCTTTATCCAATCATCTGTCGAAGGGCACTTAGGTTGTTTCATTTAATTGGCATTTGCCCCAAAATGAAACAGAAGGATTTTCTTGGCATTATTTACCTGTTTAACTCAACACTATTCAGAGTGTTTCATGGTACTAAAGAATGGAGATTTAAATTTTTAGTTAAGCAGGTTGACTGACTGCATGTGGTTGAGCAGCTCATATGGTGCACAAGAATACCCAGCTGAGGATATGAATGGGGATGCAAATGCAGGCTCTACTCTGGTTAACAAGTCCTGTGCTCCTGTGTGGAGTGGTGTCTTCTCAGAGAAAGAGGCTCCCTTTTCTGCTCACAAAGACATAGTTCACCTACCCAGCTTTGTTTCTGAAGAACAATTGGCCTCCGAGGAAATAAAAGTAATCAGAAGAAGCCTTCCTCGTGCTCCCATAAACACAAATCCCTACCTCTCTGCATATCTGGTATCTAACTGTCTTCTCTCTGTGCTTCCCATGCTGGGCTCCCAAGGCCAGCTCTTCCAATACCACCCAGGAAATTTCCCATCTCCCACATCTTAAATTGCCCCCCCCACCCCCCCACCGCACAACTGGAATAATCCCATCACGATTCAAACATGTGATTTCTTCCATCTAAATAAAAGGCTCTCTCATTCCTAAATGCTGCTCCATCGACTGCCCCCATATCTCTGTTCCCCAGAGCAAAACTTCTCAGCAGAACATTCTTCTTTCCAACATTTGCTTGGAGGGCTTCTTCATGTTCTTTAGACCTCTGTTCAAATTTACTTTCTCAATGAGGCCTCCCCTAAATACCTTCTTTTAAATTGCTGTCCCCTCCATGACACTCTGTCTCTCTTCCCTAAATTAATTTTCCCTATGGCACTGTAACTTATGATATTTTGTAAATATTGTTTAGTTTCAATTCTCTAAGGCATGGAGCTTCATAGATAAAACTCTAAATATTGGCATTTTCTAAAGCATGCACCCCCAAGCCATTATTTCAACTAGATTAAAAGGGTAACCTTGTCACAGAGTTAAGTTTACTACTAAGGTAATGAAGCTGAAGCCTCAGGGCCCCTCACTTGTTCAGGCCAGTGAGAATATTTGAGTTGCTGAGAGTTGTAGAGTATTCTAGGTACATGCGGAAGAAAAATTACTACTGGGAACACTTCTAAGGAGGCATTTCTATATTGCCACAGAGAAGAGAAGAGATACAAATTTCTAAGAACTTTAAAGTGGTTTGTAAGTAAATATATACTGTGTCCCTAACTCTATTTTCTTTTTCTTTTTCTTCTTTTTTTTTCATAAAGAGGGCTCCCAAACTACAAAAGTTTTAAACTCCACAAAACCTGGATTCAGCTCTGTAGAGTTTGGTAAACACAGAACTAAACAAAATGAAACAGGTTTTCTTTATGCAGAATTTTGGAGGCACTTAACTTGCAAGTGTGCAATGTAAATCTCTTAGACAAAGTTGGGTATGCAGTGTTTTCCTAATGTGCACATCCATTATTTTCATAAAGCATCTTAACAAGTCAGCATCCTGTGAAAGATAGTTTGGAAAGCTTTGTTCTGGAAACTTGCCCATTCTGCCTGCTTCCCAAACTATTTCCATCCAAGAAGGTGAGCAGCTTCAATAAGCCACTTGGAGTGGCTGGAATGTCACTTCATAATGAATTTTATATTTGAAGGAAATATGATGTATTAATAGATTCTTTCTAGGATTGATTGAACCCCCTATGTTTAGCATGACTCTGAATCAAATAAGAGAAATTAAAATCTTGAACACAATATAATCTGCCTTCCCCCAGTTGTCATCATTTTAACCTGTATCTGTCTCTCATAGATGAAGGTGATTAGAATTACTTTCCTGAGATGAAGAGCACCTTTGCCACTATATTTTCAGATTTAATCTGCATTTTCAAATTCTACCACCCACTGGGAGCTGACAATAACCTAAAATAGTAACTTGAATAATATCTAAAAGACATTTTAAGTGCAATTGCGAAATGGAGCTATCATAACCCTCCAAGTGTAGTTTTTAAATAGTTTCAAAATGTTTTAAGTTGCTAAATATATAAAAAAACAATGGTTTTTCATAATAAAAATAAACTATTCACCCTAAATGGTAGACAATAGATTAATTTAAAAGTTCAAAAATCTATTTTAGAAGAAAAGGTGTCTTAGAGGGTAGATGTTAAATTGTACATTAAATGTTTTCTGTGGGAAACAGTGGTGAGTGTGTGTGTATGCGCTGTTTATTGGCGAGAATCACATCTGTCTTCATACTTTTTTCTAAATTTTCATTTGAGTTCTATCACATTTATAGCATCTGCATTCACAAGAATACTCACTTCCCTAGCTCAGATTTCATGGCACTTAACAACTATAATTATACTTTCCAAGTGCTGTACCAATCTTCAATATTACATTCACTGGCAGGGATATTAGCTTTCAAAAATGCTGTAAAGCTCATAGAAGTTTCATTTGTAAAGATGGGATGTACTTAATTTTGATGGCAGTTATCTTGTTCATAACCACACTAAAAAGATCAATCTCATTAAAAGTGTATTACAGTTGGCAAATCTAAATATAACAGACTAAATTCTATTAACAAATTTCTAGAAATAGTCTTAGATATGAGTTACCTGGAGTTTAAAGAGGAGAGGTGATAAATAGTATTTTCTTACTTTCTGGGTAAATATTGTTCAAGATTCAAAGATAGGATGAGGATTTGTCCTGGTTTACCCAGCACGGTCCCAGTTTATGCCTGTTGTTTTAGTTTTAGTTATTAATATCATCCCCCTCCACTCTAAAAAGTTTCCTGGTTTGGATGATAAATTATATAGGCACCCTATTTGTAGATTATCTACTAAATCTGGGATGATTTGATCCAAATCATTCAATTTTTTCTTTTTACCACTTCTAATACCTAGTATGCGACAAAGCTTGGATGGATTTGTAGTAATAGTTAAACGAGAAAAGTATGATTGTTTACTAAGGACAATTAAAATTTAAATCATGTAACTATTCAGTTTTTTTGTTGTTATTGTTACAAATTTGACATAATGATAATGTCTCAGCACTAACAGAACTAGTGTGATAAAGACCAGTAAGTAGTTTATACTTTTCCTTCTTGCAAAATAACTTTTTTGGTTAACGATGATAGAATTCTTAGGATAAAGTGTCATGGTTTCTTTTTCTATTTGATTTATTATGTATTTTTCACACATAGAAATGTAGAACTTAATATTTAAATGGTTCATATTTCCACCACCTAGATAACTAATACCCATTAACATTTAAATATATCCAATACTTCACCCCCAACCCCCACCACACACACACCTAAAATTTCATTTTTATCATTGTATGTATTTATCTATTGTTGTAATTACCTCTTGAAGTGAGGGATATCAAGCAACTTGTGGACATAGTTTAAAACCACCTCTCATGGTAAAAATGTAGGAAGCTAGTGCAAAATTGAAACACTAGAAACTATAAATTATTGCTGAGAGAAATTAAAGATCGAAACAAATAGGAAGATATACCATATTCAGAGATCAGAGACTCAATATTCTTATGATATTCACATCAAATTGATTTCTATATTCAAAGCTAGCACAATAAAACTCAGCAGTCTTTCTTATAGAAATTGACAAGGTGAGTCCTAAGTTAACACAGAAATGCAAAGAACAAAGGCCCTAGAACAGTAAGATGATCCTGAAGAAAAGTGGAAAACATACGCTAAAGTATTTCAAGATTTACTATGAAGTTGTAGTAATGAAGACAGGAGTGTTTGGGGCATGAGGATATATTGCCTTACAGCTGCAGACCTGTCTGTCCCCTCACGCATTCCCCATGACATCCTAAGGCAGGAGCTGAGCGTGGAGGCCACAGGGGCATGGAGTATCTAGGAGACAGAACTGATCCTCTCTCAGGGGTACTGTTCCTCCCTCACTCACACACCTCACATCACCCTGTGTGGCCCCGGAGGATGGCTGGTTAGTCAATGACAGGTAAGATTCCTCACGGGGGGAACAACCTAAGACAGGCACCGTCATATGGGGCCATCAGGAGAGAGCTTGGGCTCTACAGAGGTGGGCACAGCCCCTCACCCTCTCTGAGGTTAATCTCCTACCCTACCCGCTGGCCGCCTTGTGTCCCATGTTGTTCCAGTGATGACCTGACAGAATGATATCTGTCATGCTTCCTTAGAGATGACTTGGATACTGAGTCAACCCCCTGGGGTGGTTTCGGTACATTGAGTCTTTAGGGCTATGTATGTGCATAAAGGCACAATACGTACTGGAACACGATGGGGACTTTCAGGAACAGCCATAAGCATGATAATCAGTCCTTGGAAAAGAGGAAGGTTTTACTTCCCCATATGAGTTTCACTTCCTCATTCTATCCATCAATAAAAGCTATGTGTTGGTCCAATTTGGGGTTCTTTCAGTTCATGAAGCTGGAGCCCCTTGGCCCTGCTTATAATATATTTTTGGCTCCTGTCTTTCATCACTTTGCACTGACCTTCTCATGTTCTCACAGTTCGTGTCGTGCTGGATGCAACAAGGATAAAAAAGATAAATAATGAAACAGAAAGTCCAGAAAAAGACACATATGTTACTTGTCTTTTATCAGAAGTGATAGATTCGATATAGAATGGCTCCTGCTCTGCCATCCTCTCCCTGCCCCTCACCCCACTGTAACTCAGCGTAGCCTGGGAACCTGCAAATGTAGCCCGGGAGACTGACAACTTAGCCCGAGAAACAATAACTCGGCTCGGGAGATTGAAACTTGCCCTAGCCCTTACCTTAGCCCAGTACATAGAAACCTATCCCTGATCAATCAGTAGTGACCACCTAGCCCTTACCTTAGCCAGGTGAATTGGAACCTGTGCCTGACCAATCAATAGTGACCACATATGCCTCCCTCTGCCTTATACCTAGCAACTCCCCTACCTATATAACTTCACTCCCAAGGGTGGGAGCTGCTGCTCTCCCATTGTGAGGCAGCCCGGCAGCTTCTCCCCCATTAAAGCTTGTCACTACCACCCGGTGTTTCGGCTCATTTCTATCAAGAAGTGCTCATTTAACGGGCAAAATCCTAAAGTGGAAACAATCAAATGTCTATCAGTAGGAGAATGGATTAACAAACTGTGATATATTCATACTCTGAAGTCCGATTCAGCATTAAAAGCAACAAAATACTGATACGTGGCAAAACATAAATAAATCTATGATAGATTTTTTGCTGAGCAAAAGAAGCCAAATGCAAATGAATACCAAATGTTCCCATTCATATGAAGTTAAGAACAGGCAAAACTAATCTATGGGAATAGAAATCAGAATAGTGGTTTCCATTGGGGGACAGTATAGACAGGGAAAGGACATGAGGAAACATTTTGGGGTGATGGAAATATTTCATATAATGATCTGCTTGGTGTTTATATGAGCATGTGCATATGTAAAAATGCATTGAGCTTTACATAACAGTCACACATTTCTTTCTATATGTAATTTATTCCTCAACTAAAAAAAGGCAGAACAGAAAACTTGTAGTTTCTACTGAGATTCCCAAATATATAGCATCTGCGTACTAAAAGATGTGCCAAGTCAAAGGGCAGAACTTACAAAAGAGCTCCAACTACCTTTACAACTTTTGGACTCCTGAGCAGAATCAAGACAATGTATTCTGCCTGGGAGAAGAAACTGCTGTCTTCATTTGGTAGGTCACAGGATGTGAGAATGTTTACCATAAATCAAATATGGAGCATACAAGTGAAAGAACTAGCTTGCCATATTTTAATTCCCAGCTGGGATGGGAAGAAAACCCCAAAGATGAGATTCTGTGTGTTTAGAGAACTACCAGAAGACTAGAGACTGCGGGTGTGGCCCATGGTATGGGAAGTCTATCTAAACAGAAGGTCGATGAAAATTCCTGGAGAAGGAAGAGCCAGCTTGAAACAATAGTTTCATGAGAGTACAAATCATATTTTCACTTCTCTGCATTTTTCAGTAGGCAGCTGTGAGGAGGTACCAAAGAAAAGGAGCAGGAAAGGGAGATTAAACATGCATATCAGCATGAGGCTCACAATCTATATGCTTTATATTTGGGAAAGGAGAGCTATTTGTTTTGAATAAAAATATTAATGTGTTGCTTAATACCTTGGATTTGGCATTTTGAATTTCTGAATTGAGACTGTGGCTTGTGTTTTGAAATGATTCTAGGACTACTATTTAATCACGAGAAAGTCACAGAACCAGTTGAATATTTATTCCATAGCAGGAAATTTTCTCTACTAAATATACTTTGCAGAAGAGAGCAATAAAAATAAAATTGTGTTTTCATTACATCATATATATTAATGCCTGTTAAACTTCCAGTTAATGAAATTAAGATGCATATTTGGAAGAATATGGATGTATATTTTCCCAGATTTCAAAAGGGCAATAAACATACTGATTCTGAAAGCTATACTGCATTGAATCTGCTGTTTAATTATGTGGCCACCCTTTTAATCAATGATATGAACAAAGCTAAGAAAGGGATGTTCATCAAATTTATAGAGGATAAAATAGCTTACATTATGTGGCTTTTAATTCTAGTTAAAACAACAATAGCAACAACAAAAATCAAAGGCAATGTCAGAGGTGATGATAAAGACTGCTTTGTTAACTTGTCTTGATTTCCACTCCAGCTCCTATATATGCATTTTTACTAAATGTTTAAGGAATCGTGAATCCAATTCCCACTATCCTCTGTGGTTTCCAAAAACAAACTATGGCACCAGGAATGAATCTTGGTTACATGACTAGCCTATGAGTCATATAGTATATTAATTCAGATCACAGTATGCTATAGTATTGATTAGATTACACCTGGAGTACACTGTGCTTTGTATTTCAGTGTTTTTCAAAATAATATTACCCACTTGGAAACTATCCTATTGAGCATGACTAGAGTTATGACATATCTGAAAGAGTTGAGTTGAACTTGGGTATTTATCCTGGAGAAATCTAAAAAGAGATAGCCTAGTGCTATTATTTTGATGTCACCATGAAATAGTTATCACTTTAAATGCAATAGAAGTTTCAAAAAAGGATAGTTCAGCTTTCTAACAATTAGAGCAACCTAGCAACAGATTGGTCTTCCCTGTGGGTTGTTGAAAACTCTGTCATTGACAGTATTTGGTGAGATAATTGCCATTTTTAAGAAAGCTTATAATTGGAATTGGGAAACTTATTGATCAAAATTAATCTGAATTTCCATATAATGCTGAGATAATATGACTCCACGAGTTTATAAATTTTTTCATGAATTTCCAACAGCAAAGTTATACAAACTTTAGAAAATGTAAAGAATAGGAAGAATCATTTTAAAAAATATATTTCTATCTCTTAAATATAATCACTTCCAGGAATTAACCTATGTATAGATTTGCCATTACATAGTTTTAATTGTATTTCTATATCCCAATGTTTATGTTATTTTCCCTGGATTTTAACTATCATTGTAAGTATTTTCCATGCTAGTATTAATTATTTGAACATACTTTAATTGATGGTATATTTTCATGTAGATGTTCTAAAATTTGTCAAGTATTTTTCTACTTGAATATTTAGGTAGTTTCCAATTATCTGATATTATAAATTCTGCTGTAAGCAACTTTGTTATAAAGGTTGTGTGTGTATGCATGCACATGTGTATGCGTTCTTTTTCCTATTTATTACATTGCCTTATAACTCCCTTTAACCTAAATGACTATTTGGTTAAAGAGATTTAGTTTTGTGAGACTTGAAACAGTTAAAAATTGCTTTGTGGATTTTTCTAATTGTCACCGTTGCCAGCAATGTAAGAGAGTGAGTGTCTCATGGAACTTCCTTTAGCTTTCATCATGCATATTTGCATGTTTGTTTTATCTGTGATTGAGCATTTCTTCATGTATCAGTTTTCTAGCTAGTCATAAATTATGTATTTATGACTTTTGATTATTTATTTGAGGTCTTTAAAAATATATATGATTATGTGCTATAAAGACCAGGTTATTGTCATGACCCCTGGCCACATCCTCATGAAACCAGACTGGAAGGACCCCAAGGCTGACCACAAGACCTGAAGCAATGATTTATTGCCCTGACCTCACTCTTGACCAATCAACAAGACCCACAACCCCAAGCCCTTTCTTCATGATGACTCTTGATTTTTGCTCTATTCAGCCTGTTGTCTGTAAGCCATTGGGGAGTTGGATTTTTTGGAGCAGGAGTCCACCAGTTCTTTGGACTGGTACCAATCTTAATAAACTAATTCTTTTCTTCACTGCAAAAGAAGACTAGGTTATTGTGAATATAGTCTATGGACCTTAAGCAGCTCCACTTCTACTGTGGTATGATCAATGATGTTATGGACATGTTTAAAATTTAAGCATGCTTTTGTTTTGTTTTGTTTTTTAGTTGAGGGACAATAGTAGCTTTTAACCAACTCTCTCAAAGCAGCTTGAAAAAATGAAGGTTAAGAACCATTAAAAATAGTATCTGTTTGTATGATTTTCTGTAACTATATTCTGAAATAGTGTTCCTAAGTTTTTATTTGCTTTTTAATTTTAACTCTGCTCATTTTGTTGGATTGTTTAAATGTAGTCACACCTTTTCATTTTTTCATGATTTCTTCTATTGCTTCTAAAATAAGAGTGCCCTTGTTTCACCAGATAGTTAATAAATATTTACTTTTATACTCTTCCAATTTAAAAATTCTGTCTTACATGTAAGTTATCTGAAGACATAACGGAAATTGTATCAATAAGTTTTGTTACTAGTTTTTTATTTAATGTTTGTGGAGTAACTTATTATACTTAGGATGTACTGGGAGGATCTTGCATATTTTGTTTTTTTTTTTTTTTGGCTTTTTGGTATGTGGGTAGCTCCCTGGCTGGGAATCGAACCCAGGCCTCAGCGCTAACAGTGCCATCGCCGAAGCCTTAAGCCACTACACCATCAGGGAACTCCCCTTGTTTTCAACTAACATTTCAGTGACTTTATTACTTATAATCCCATTATATTAGTTGATACTTTGTCAATGCTATCATTCCTCTTTCTCAACTTTATGCCAGATAAAAAGTGGTGCAATTTGAAATCCTCAATTTAAGTAATGATATTGGTAGGATTGTTATTATGAACCTAAAGAAAATACAATTCTTTTTCTTGGAATTTCTTTTCTATAATTCCTGTTGAAGGAGCATGCTGTTAAAGAAGATGCAATGCACTCAAATTAGTAACATGTAATAATTGTTTGGGGGGAATTTTCAATATTGTAATTTAGTATATAATGAATGTCTCTCAGAACTCCTGTCCTCAAGATGTGTGCAGTGGATGGATGTGTATCACGCAAATATAGTCATATGTTTAGCATTATTGATAGTCAGTTACAAGGCCATGACTGGGAAAATGAAAAGCAAGGTAGCTCAGAATGGCCAAAACACACATTTTGAAACAAATGGTAGACCCAGTAAGTGGTACCAGTTTTGTATTTCAACTCCAAGCCACATTTTCATGCCTATTTAAATATTTTTTCAAAGCACTGATGTATAATTTCTTATTCTGACCTAGAACAGAGTCATCATCTCCTCTGTTGGAACTCCTGGAAGGCCGGGAAAACGGCTCTTCAATCTTACTTGTGTCGTACCTACCACGGTTCTGTACATTCAACCGATTGATTTCTTCAAGGTGGTGACAGCTCAGAGTGATGGAGCAGAGTGCAAGGAAATCTGCAGATTCCCTTAATGTAACTGAATACCAAGATCCAAGATTAGCAGTGAAATGGGAATCTCCAGGTGAGAATGGATAGTTGGACCAATACCCCTGATTCTTAC